>APFE030160520.1:0-22353 GCA_000404065.3 Pinus taeda
GTGAAGCAACACTTTTAGGGACTTAGGAGCCCTCAGTTTATGGACATTTATAATTGGGGTTGAAGTGCCCAAAAATGTCTATAACAGTTACCTAGCGGGAGTCCTTAATAGCCCTTGGTTGAAGCTTGCGTTTTTACCCATCTCATATACACCCCATTGATCATCATTTTCTCATACCATACCACAATATTCAGAACAAGGATTCCTCACCTCCCTGGATGTCCTACCAACTCCAAGGGAATCTACCTCAACACTATTATTTTAATTTTCACCACTTGCATTAATGCCCCAACCTCGAGCAAGTTTTTTGTATCCCTCACATACTGTCAACTCTTGCCATCATATATATGACACATCCTATTGCAAATGTTTGTTTCAATATCACTTGGATTTCGCAGAACTGTCTTTAGGGAAATTGGCACTTCATTTTATCAACATCAACACCCATCTTCCTTAATCGAAGTAGTACCTTGGTTGCTCCCGCCTTATAGGGAAAATCTCGGGTGGCATTGAGGAAACCATTATTTTCCCACTGATGTCACTAATCTCCCTAGCATTCGACCTCAACATAAGTTTTCATTTTAGGGAATTATCTTACACTGTGACCATTGCATTTCTCTCATTTAGTCAAAGACCCGTGCATCCCATTGCATCTCCTATAATAGTGTCATATATCAGATGCATGGGATTACCTGGTTCAGCCTATTTGTCATTTAAGATGCCCTAAAGAGCAAAAGAAGTTATCTTCTTCAGCTAACAACATAGTATCCATTCCATTGTTGACTTGATAGGACCTTTCCTCTATATTTGTAATACTTCGATCATACTTAACATAACGAGCATGGAACATGGCTTCGTCATATAGACACTTTTGTATCATCATTTCTCCATAGCATGGTTTTCTTTCCATTCTCAGTCAAGGACCTCTCCCCAATCATATCCATAGTAATCTACTCTCTCTCAAAAATCACACTAGACGCATCGTCATAACAACAAAATGTAATTTATTTTGGTTATACTCTCACTCTTAACATCATACATCAGGCGATAATTTTTCACATGGAAAGATTGTACACACATTTGTACATGTCAGATGATAGCTAGAGTTAGACAACAACATGTACAGGTGAAGCTTTTCCAACTGGAAACATCATGGAAATAAAAAAATTGAAAGGTATTGCAAATTCCAATTAAAAAATCAACTTGTGTGGGCGCTCCAAAAGAAAAAATTCAATATCGCATAGATTTTTATTTGGTAGCCATGTGGATTTCCCAAAGCCTAGTCATCATCTTGGGACCACTCCACATGCTTTGAGCTAATTTTCCCTAACATGTGTTGCCAAAGGGTAGTGGGTTTTGAGTTGATTTGGAGATCTGCAACCCTCAAAGGAATCCTCTTATCCTTCTCTCAACTCATTTTCTCATTGATGAGCCAAGGGAGGGAAAGAGGAGTTCAAATTATATATAAACAAGGCATTGGAAGAACAAGAGAGAAGAAGAAGTTTGTTCTTGTTATGTTTGAGAAATTTCTCCCCAAGTAATCCTGCATTTCATTGTTGAGAGGATTCCACTACTATTGAGAGTTCTCTTTTCCTCTTTAAGAGAGAAGGAGTTTGTAGAGGATATTGAAGAAGGGAAATCCTTTCTGAGAGCTCTTGAGCACCATTGCTCAAGCAACTCTCTTCAAGTGTCTTGATATCTTATTTTTTTTCTTTTCTACCACAAATAATCAATAAAGAGGATCTTGTTCCTATACCTTTGTTGATGTGTTTTTGCTTCATTAAGCATGTCTTATTTTTTTTTATTTAGTGTTAGTTTAATCTTGTTTATGCATTGTTTCCACTACATTAAATGTTTTTTGGTTCTTGCTTCAACACTAACATCATCCAATCATTTTTATACCTCTTGTAGGGAACAAACATCTGCAAGGAAGGTGTTTTTGCGATGCATAATCAAACAAACAACCAATACATGTATGATACTGATATGTGATAAATGTGAAGAATTAGGTAATTTATCTTCTAGTTGTTCATATGTTTTATCAGGAAAAAAAAAAAAAAAAAAAAAAGAAAAAAAAAAGAGGATAAATTTTCATTTAATAGTAGTGATGAAGGGGGACCTACTTTTGTATCAATAGACAATCAATTTATCTTTGAAGAAGATGAATGAACATCTCATGAGGAAATTGAAAAGAAAAACCATGAGTGTTCAACTACATGAGGAAATGAGTATATTCCCTGTAGTGATGAAGAAAGTGTTGAAAATGGAATAGATCTTGGTTTTGGATCTATCAATACATCTGACAAAGAAGAAAAATATCTAGACCAAAATATCTATTTCATAATGAAGCTCATTTATGTTCTAGAAGAGATTAAGGAGCTTGCATAAACTAACCAAAAGAAAGAGGAGAAGTTACAAGTATATGAGCTCAATAAGTAGAAGTCAACAAACTGAATGAGAAGTTGAAAAATAAACTCAATGAATGAGAAGCTTAATGTGAGAGACTATAAGTTAAAGTAGTCTCATTGAGACAATACTTAGAAAATACAAATAATCATCTATCTCAATACCATAAGCTAAAAGAGGGCTCCAAGTTTTTGGAGGAGACTATTAGAAAGCAAAGATATTGTTGGACAACACCAACAGCCAGGAGAGCAACAACATCAAAATAACAAGCAATAATAGGGGAATAAACAATAACAAATGCAAGTAAATAATAACCCTAAGAAGCAGCAGCTACAAAGGTGAGGAAAAGAGACGAATAGATAGAAGTGGCAGCATCAACATAGAATTTCTAGAGGTAGAAATTCAAACAACCATGGATGACACATGAAGAACTAGCATAGGTCCTTTCCCCCTTAAGGACATAGATATCAAAGAAAAGGTATTTTTAGTTATCAAAATTGTTTTTATGGTTATTATTTTTCTTGCAACAATTATGGGCATAGAACCATAGATTGTAGATGACAAGAAATCAAGCAAGATATGTTGAGGTGTTACAACCCAAGAGTGCATGAGATACCTCGGAATAAGCATGTTGGTAGCAATAGAATATTTGAAAAGAATGTTGTCAAATATAGCAATCCTTTTTCCCAATTCCTAAGCCATATTAAATTCTGAAATAGTGGCAATTTTGAGAAGAAGGCACAACTACAGATATGAGAATACAAGACATCCTTCTAGGGATATGAAACAAAAGGAGGCAACTCGGCCATTAAGGATGAGAAGAAACAAATTATATTGTGAATGTGAGTTTGTCTTCGGTGCTTTGCATGAAGAAAATAGGATGAATAAAAGAGGAATGAATTAGCAAAGTCTGATCTTATGATTAAGAAACATTAGAGCAAAAATTATTGTCTCAATCTTGGATCCATCTATAAGTTTCAGCAATAGTAAGTGCAAGTCTTAAGCAAGTAAAGGAAGCATCCACCCAATTAATTCTTCTTTACAAAGAAATAAAAAATATAGCAAGAATATTTGGGTGAAGAAAGTGGAGATGAAGGAGAAGTTCCCTCTAGCCTTACATAAACAAGATGAATCCAAAAAGGTATAAGTAAGAAGATGGAAGGTAATACTCCTATCAAGATTTAACCTTTGAAGGTTTGGCAGAAAAAGGAGGATAATATACTCAATGGGAGCTTAGATCCTTAATTTATATTCATTAAAATAACGGAATGGCTTCAATGGAAGCCAAAGAAGTTAGATGTAGGCATTAGAAGGAAATAGACATAAAGGTGTATCTGAATTATGGAGGTAATACTGAGTCCCCTTATTGGTTTAAACAATGAGTTATTTTATTTCAAATGTATCAGCAATGTAGGAGAGAGGAAAGTGCAACCAACATGTTTCCAAGGGGAGTAAACAACAATATTTTATGTTGTGAGAAGAAGAGGATTTGTAGCAAAAGTGTAGAGTGCTAAAAGGCCCAAAGTTAAATCAAGTCCACAGGATCATTCCCCAGTCCACACGATCAATCCCTAGGTAGAAGCAAAGAGGTAAACAAAAACAAGAGACCATAGGCTTAAGGGGGCTGCAAAATAAACATAATGAGCCATCATCCATTAGCCTCAGGAAGAGTGATTACTCAGGAAATAAAAGGTTTACATCTTATATGAAATACCCTTATTTCATTGAAGTAGAAAATTTGATTATGCCTAGAAATATTGACTTCATGTAAAGTGGTTTGATTTTCATATTCCTTGATGATCATTTAGGATCACTATATCAAGTGATATCATTTGTTTCAGTTAGAGTAACCTTATGTTTTATGGACATCTCTATTTGAGAAGTAATCATGGGATTTTTCTTGTTGCATTATCCATTGGATATGAATTTATTGGTACTAGTTGGTGTTATTCAAGAAGAAGTCCCTATTGGTGGATGTATGATATTAGGGGGAAATGAGGTTATGGTTAGTTTGGTCAAGGGTGGTGAGAAAATTCACACAAGAAATAGAAGTAGTGAAGAAAAAAGCCTAAATGCATCATTAACTATTGGCATTTTTAACAAAAACTATACCATTGAGCTTGAATTGGTATGAAGATTCATTAGAAGATCATAATATTCAACCATTGGAAAATGAGAGGGGCAACAACCATGAAGTGTCTAGAGCTGGATTTGCAATAAAATGTAGAATTATATGTTCAGGGGGAGCATATCATATATAACCAGTACTCTAGAATTGGAAAAAAAGATACAAGAAGACACAAGGACTTGTTTTAATAATACTTATTTTTGCATGTGTCTTTCCCCGTGTTGTTTTAAGTTAATATGGGATTGTATACTTAAACTGACTCATCAAACAGATAACAATCCTTGAGAAGGAGAAGTCTAGAAAGGACAATGAAAAAACATTAGTTTCTCACAAGGAAAATGCACATGAGCAACTCAACCTTGAGACATGAATTGAAAGAAGAGAAAAAGAATATTTTATCCCATTTACATAGATGTTAAAGGGGGAGAGAAATCTATTGGTTGCCCAAGTAGGGGAAAGAAATCTCAATGACAACCATTGATAGAAATGCTTGTGTTGGTTGAATGTAACAGGACTGACTGTCAATGAGGAGTAATGAGGTGTTCCATCAATGTCAAAGGCGAAGATTTTTGGATAATTAGCATTGATAGGATGGAAGGTAGCATCAAGTGTGTCAAAATTGATGTAAATTAGGATGTCATTGATGTCAACCTAGTTGGGATGGAAGATGCATAGTTTGATTGGCATTCACATGGTGTGTTTCCTATTCAGTTGGAGTCGGAGACTTGGCCACAGCCAAATCGAGAGTTATAGATTTGAAGGAATTTCTACCCTATGATATCATTTCATATGCTCTTGGAAATGGAATAATTGGATAGTGCTTAGTAATAGATTTCCAAAATTAAGTTGTGAATGTGAGTTTGTCTTCAGTGCTTTGCATGAATAAAATAGGATGAATGATAGAGGAATGAATTGGAAAAGATATGATCTTATGCTTAAGAAAAATTAGAGCAAAAATTATTGTCTCAATTTGGATCCATCTACAAGTTTCAACAATAGTAAGTGCAAGTCTTAAGCAAGTAAAGGAAGCATCCACCCAATTAATTCTTATTTACAAAGAAATAAAAAATCTAGCAAGAATATTTGGGTGAATAAAGTGGAGATGAAGGATAAGTTCCCTCTAGCCCTACATAAACAAGATGAATCCCAAAAAGGGATAAGTAATAAGTTGGAAGGTAATTCTCCTATCAAGATTTAACCTTTGAAGGTTTGGAAGAAAAAGGATGATAACATACTAAAGGGGAGCTTAGATCCTTAATTTATCTTCATTAAAAGATGGGAATGGCTTCAATGGAAACCAAAGAAGTTAGATGCAGGAATCAAAAGGAAATAGACAGAAAGGTGTATCTAAATTATGGAGGTAATAGTAAGTACCCTTATTGGTTTAAACAATGAATTATTTTATTTCAAATGTATCAACAATGTAGGAGAGAGGAAAGTGCAACCAACATGTTTCCAAGGGGAGTAAACAACAATATTTTGTGTTGTGACAAGATGCCCATGCTTCAATTTGACCTTTCATACTTGTAAGATTCCTATTATATTCTTCAAGTTTTCTGGTTTAATCTTCAAGAAATTTCTATTATAAACTACAACGTTTATATTATATTCTTTACATTCTCTGGTGAAATCTTCAATTTTTTGAAATCTTGCTAACTCGGAAGAATTTTTCAAATAAACCCTTTAGGCTAGTAGGAAAACCAACTTTGACACCACTGTAATATCCCTTAGTATTTTTTTCAATGAATATTAGGGGATTAGCCTCAGAAAAATTATATCATAAATTTCTAATCCAAGGCACGATAAAAATTGTTCAATTTCACATAATAGAAATTGTTAGCAAATTAAATAAAATGTGCATCGGTAAAACACATAAATTACATAAAATGTTTGATGATCTAGAAATTCTTATGAATGTATTCTCAAGAGAAATTTTACATAAAATTTTGGAGATGGAACCTAGTGAATGATCCCTAAAAATTCACGTTTCTTGGATTTCTAGGTGATTCGTTGCTCCAATTGAATAAAACGGCCTTCTTGTAGCTGAAAATTTGACCTTCGTTATTGGTACAAACTCACCCCTATTATTAAGACATGTTTACCCTCCTTAGAGAGAAATAAATTAAATATTTGGCTAGAATAGCTTGGCTCCTTGTCTGTTGGAATAATTCAAACTCCCTGTCAAATCAATGATTAGTTGGGATGAAAGAAAATATCATGTAAGGTTTTGAAGAGATATGAGCTACAACGTAGGATCAATGGCGGTTGCTAGGGTTTGAGCACCTATGACAAGCGCAGGCTCTGTCCCTCTGCACTTGCAGTAACGACAGGTCTGAACCTTACGCTGTAGTCAGTGGTCAAGGAAGGATCTAGATTTTCCAATGTGCTGATACCATTGCAGGGCTGGAAGTGGTATTCTCTTGTTTCACAGCACTGTATCGCAAAGGTCAAGAGCTGACCGACCGAATGGAGGCAGAGGGGTCCAGTGGGGCCCCTACTTTCAAACAGATAATCATGCAGAAGCAGAGGCAAAATAAGAAGGAAGGGGTCAAGATTTTTGGGCTTGACAATAACAAGCAGAACGACAGAAGGAATAAGGAGAAAATATAAGGGGAAACTGACAAGCCAGACAGAACAACAGAAGGCACAGGCACAGTGGGTGAAATCCTGACAGGAACTAAAGACAAAATCACCTCAATAATTAAATCATCAGAAAACGAGGAAGGACAAGATGATGAAGACAGGGAGCAAACAGATAATAGGCAAGGAAAGCCGGAAAAGGAGGGGGAGCCAAGAACAAGCCCCAATAAATACGCTTCATCAAATGGGGTCTGCAAACCAAAAAAGACCAATAACCTAAGGGTAGTGATAACTGACCCAGAGATTCAGGCATATAGAGAGCACATGGCAGAACAGGCTATCATCTGCAAATTTATGGGCATATGGCCATCTGAAAGGACTCTTTGCCATTGGATTAGACAACAATGGAAGCCGAGGGGGGATGTTAAGCTTCATTTGGGAGCCAAGGGTTTCTTCACACTTGTTTTCTCCAACCTAGAAGACAAGGATAGAATTTTTGAGGGTGGCCCATAATCTTTTGGCTTCAGCTGGTTTGTACATGTGACCATGGAAACCAAACTTCGCCCTGGAGAAAGAATCTTTCACTCAAGTCCCATTCTGGATTCGTTTGTTCTCTCTCCCAATAGACTATTGGGGTCTGAATGCCTTGAAATAGATTGGTGACAAGTTGGGAACATTTGTCAAGGCCTCTGAAGCAACCTTACAAAAGAGATATACTTCTCACGCCAGAATATGTGTTGAAATGGACGTTTTCGGGGCACTGCATGAGGGGCTCTGGCTGGAATATAGGGACGAGGACTACTTTCAGGCTATAGATTATGAGCAGATTCCCTTCCGGTGCCACAAATGTCATGAACATGGGCATTTGATGAGAGACTACCCTATGATTAGGAAGGAAGTAGAGACCGAAACAACACAAGCCAACAAAGACAAAGAAACCTTCATAAAACCTAAGTCTAGACAGAGAGCTATTAGAAGGAATAATAACAAAGGGAATACAGACAGGAACAACCACAACAACCCTTTTGTGATCTTAGATCCTGAAATAGATTCGGAGGACAAGCACAAAACCCTAACATCAGATGCAGAGCATGAGGAAAAGGAAGAACCAACTAGGGAAGGAACGCATGAAGGGGACCTCAACAATGAAGTTAAAATGCAGGAGAGAATAGAGGAGACAGAAGAAGAAACTGACATTCTCACCAGTGATGGTGGAAGTGAGGATCAAGAATGGGAAGAGGTGCTAGCCAGGGAGGGAATGAACCTACCAGTAATTGCTGAGAACTGGAAGGCCAGAGGAATAGAGAACGCATCGGAAGAAGAAATCAGGAAGGTAAACGACCTGTTCATAGCAAGGCAAAAAGCAGAATTAGAAAAGCAGAATAGGAAGCTAGGTGTAGTAAAAGGCAATAGCTTACATTCGAAAAGTCTTTTATGAAAATCATCTAGTTCAAAGCAGAAGAAAAGAAGAGGCCGTATAACTAGTGGTGAAGTTCTACAGGAACTAGGCATGATAATGATAAACTCAGGGAAGATGAAGGCGCTCAGCGCTTTCCAGTCCTTCCAATGAAAATTAATTAAACATGAAGATCATCTCGTGGAATGCAAGAGGGCTTAAAGGCAAAACAGAGAATCTTAAAGCGGAAAATCCAGAAATACAGACCGGAAATTATGTTCTTACAAGAAACTAAATGTAGTAGCTCTAGTATCAACAGTCTTTGTAGGAAGCTTGGGAGAAATATAGAAGTTTTAGAGATTGAGAGCCAGGGACGAGAAGGTGGCCTTGCAACCATTTGGGACACAAAGGAAATCCAAATGTTATCAGCTGAGGCGAACAAACACTTCATAGCGGTGGATTTTCAACCCATAGGTAACTCTGGATCTTTCCTTTGTATCAATATTTATAGTCCTCAGAAATTAGAAGACAAAATAAATTTTTTAAATTCATTAACCAGAATTATTAATAGACATCCAAGGTCTAAGTGTATACTGGGGGGTGATTTCAATATGATAACCACCCTTCTGGAAAAAAAAGGGGGTCTCAGGAAACTTAATAGGGATGCGGAAGCCTTCACAGGTTTCATTGAAACTGTCAAAATGGTAGACATACACCCCAAGAGTGGCATGTTTACCTGGAACAACAGAAGGGGGGGAGAAAGGTTGATAGCTTCTCGCTTGGATAGATTTTTAATCTCAGAAAGCATTATAATGAATGGTATAACAGTAGAATCAGATATCCTTCCCAGTGGTGGGTCAGATCATTGGCCAATTTCACTTATTGTTGAAGTTCAGGGTACCCCAAGGAATAAACCATTCAAATTTGAAAAATTTTGGTTAGACCACCCTAACTTCCTTGAGATGGTAGAGAAATGGTGGTTTGAACCTTTGGAGGTGAGAGGATCCAAAATGTTTAATCTACAAAAGAGGTTGAAAGCAACTAAAGAAAAGATAAAAGATTGGAACAAAACGGTTTTTGGAAATATATTCCAGGAGAAAGCCATTCTAGAGAACAAACTGGAACAGATTCACAGAAATGGAGCAGCAGGCAACCATAGTGTCGAAGCGATTGAGCAAGAAAAGGTTGTTTCACAGTAGTGGCACAAAAGGTGCATACAAGAAGAGATACTTTGGAAACAGAAATCTAGAGTCCAATGGCTAAGAGAGGGGGAGCAGAACACAAATTTTTTTCACAGGTCGGCTCTAGACCATAGAAGTGCTAACAGGATTCTCGAGTTGAAAAACAATGTAGGGGAGATATTAAAGAATCACAATGACATATCTGCTCTGCTTTCGGATCACTTCAACTCAATTGCACAGGAACCGCCTATAAACAGAGAGGAGGCCATCAAGGAACTTACAACAGCCATTCCTAAGTCTATTACTTCAGATCAGAATTGGGCCCTTTGCAGGGAAATCTCTATGGAGGAGGTGGAGGAGGCAATCAAGAGCATGCCTAATGATAAAGCTCCAGGTCCAGATGGATTCACCATCAATTTCTACAAGGCTTGTTGGAACACTGTCAAGCAGGAGGTCTGGGAGGTAGTTGAGGATTCCAGACTCTCAGGAACCATTCTAAAATCCATCAACTCCACCTTTCTAGCGCTCATTCCTAAGGTTGAAGAAGCAAAGACACCTAATAAATTTATACCTATTTCCCTATGTAATGTTATAAATAAAATTATTTCAAAAGTCATAGACAATAGACTAAAGTCGATTCTTCCTGGTATCATCTCGGAAGAGTAATCAGGCTACGTTGAGGGTAGACAAATTCTAGATAACATCTTGTTAGTGCAGGAGATGATTCACTTGCTTCATTCGAGAAAAGAAGTAGGAATGCTAATGCAATTGGATTTATCAAAAGATTATGACAAAGTAAGCTGGAGATACCTTGAAGCTGTTTTGGATCCACACAGATCCATCAAAGGCGGCGTAATATATTGGGCCTAACCCCAAAGGCATCGAAGAGATTTGACCTCGTGATCTCCCAATAGGAAAGGTACTTAGCAATGAGGGCTCAACCAATTGAGCTATCCCTTGGGGCTTAGTATTTATTCTATTGTACTAATATAATATTTATTTACATTATTTTATTAACTTTCCTTATTTTAATCCATTTTTATTTAGTCCTAATTATCATTTTGTTGATGGTGTTGGACCCATCAACATGTCATGGGATCTCCTCGGTAAGAAGTCCCAACTAGACCTCAGACCGTTTGGAGTAGGAGTCACGACAGTGGGTAGTACAATATCACCTTGACTACGGTTGCGCGTAGAGGCAAGTAAGATGTCCTTGTTGGTATCAAGGGTGTGACCTTGTAGCAAGTCAAAGAAGGTGCATGAAAGGCTTTAACACACAAAAGGGGAGAGGAGTGCACCCCTTAGGAACTCGTGATAACACGTAGCTTGAAAAGGAACACATGAGAAGAAATACATCACGAGATGGAAAGCAAGATAGTTGACGATCCAAAGTGATGGGTTATACCAACAACACACTTCGATTAGATTCATACAAACACATACGGATTAGTCCATACATACATGCATAAATTACATCTACATACATTATTAGAGTAACTAGGATAACCTAACTACATTAACAACATATGCATGAAACGTGTTAGCTCTGTTATATTAAAAGAGTGAAAGATCCAATCATACATACAACCATGACAACCACTAGCCCCAATAGCGGAACATTACAGTCACTACCGCCTCCTCCTCCAAAGATATGTACTATCTCTACGTAGTGGAGAATCCAAGGCTCGTTACAATACACTCCAAGCTTTCTCTAAGTTATACCTATAGGAAGCTTGGCTCCCTAAAAGCTTGTACAATGAGTTATGAGATTCTATAAATAGAAAAGGGTGAGGCGATCCTTAACATTCCCCTTTGTGAATCTTCACCTACCCTCACGACTCTTCAGCATACACATGGCTCTTACATTCTACTATTGACACTTGGTCTTTCACTTTTACAATATGTTTACAAAACAATCTTCACATGTACCCATGTGAGACAAAAATGGGCTTGAGTAAGTCATGAAAGACATCACTAAGACTCAGACACCTTTGGGAAGACTAAGTCTTTGACATCCTTTCGATGATCGATGGTGGCGAACTAATGCCAAGCTTGGTAGTCTGTTATGGTGTCCGTGTACTTTGTGGTGACATCCTTCTGAAAGAGAAATCTTGCCTCCGTTGCATCTGGGTACACCAATTTGGCACCTCTGTCCAACTCGTCAGATAACATACGCATCATGGTCTTAAGTGCAACTGGACTAGAAACATACTGGTGCATATAGTTTGCACTCATCTGCAAGTTTGCGCTGGTGGCTATGTGCATCAACTGATCGAAGTACATGTCCAGCCCCAATTAGACTTGGGTTCTTTGTCTTTTCCTCGGTGAGTGTGCTAATGGATGGGATACATGCGTGCGCACAATGACATCCATGCTCTTGAACACTCATGCATGTGAAGCTTGTAAGATGGTGATGAGCTACAAGAATTCCTCATAGTATTGGATCTGAATCTGGATGTGTGCCTTTAACTCCATTGCCTTAGGCTTCATCATCTTTGGCGAGTGGAATGGGGCTCCCTTGTACCTCATTGTCCATATCTCTGTGTGATCGACAACAGTGTGTATGTCTGATAAGATATGTGCTCTCCTAGCACAGCCCTGCTACCAACTGTTAAGATGGACAAAAAACTTACACACAATGACAAACCTGAAGTACAACTTCCACATGACTGTCTCAAGACACGATACTTCATCTAGTATCACTCTCCTCAACTATTCTCTGGCAAATGTTATAACTTGCTCTTCTCCCTGCTTGGACGCTTGTAACTACTTAGCCATGTGCTTGTTCTCAACTATCAAGAATCTAACATCGAGCTGGTGGCTTTGGCATATGCCTTGGTAGCATCGACCAATGTAGTTGTATGTCTACGCACATCAGACATGATCACTCATTCTTCAAACTAAGCAGGAGATACATGGACATCTGAAGTGGGCGATCTGCAAAACTGCACAACTCTGTGTTGTGATTCGTTGAAATATATGTTATGCATATCCGTTTCCAGATTGTCCTCAAGGATTTTAGTGTCAACTTGATCGCTTGGGACTTCCTCTGCTTCCAGATATGGTGAAGCTAGTGGGGTGACCTCTTAGTTCTGAGGAATAAGGTCAATGTCTTGATCTATCTCGGCCTGAATCATATCCGTGCCCATTTGTTCTAACATATGTTCAATCTCCTGAGTAAAGTCTTGCTCTTCCAACTACTCACCTTGTTTGCTATGTGCCAGCTGTTCAGATGAATCAATAACATGTATAGGTGAAATTTCATCAATATGTGCATGTTGCGCCTCCTGTTGTTCCTATTCTTGCTACGCTTCCTTCTCTCTTTTGCGCAACTCTTGTTCTTCTCTTAGTTGCTGCTTACACTCCTGCAACTCCTTTACTGCTTCCTCCAGCTTCTACTTCTCTCTTTTCCTTTGCGCGATCCTTCTATCACATTGTCACCTCTTCACCTCAACCTTGAAATATGCTTTTAGAACAAGTTGATCTGCTTTGAACTTGCAACTTTGCTTCACCTATTTCCTATCAGCAACCTTCCTCTTACCTTTGTCAAGTGCAGGTCTTCTTCCCTCTACTGTTGTTGATGATGTTGCTCTCTGAGATGCTGCTGCCTTCTACACTGCTAACCACTCTATAGCCATTCTGACCAATTCATTGAGCTTAGAGAAGTTGTAGCAATATCTCCATGGGTCTTCCTTAGGCCAGTGACAAACCCCATGGATCCAAGGATGATACAATCTTGCACAGTGGTCCTTCACTAAGCAATGCGGGTCATATGGACCGGAACTTCTGGTCCTGAAGGTGAACCTCTTGAATTGCTCTGTCTTGGCCTCAGTATGCTTGAGATTTTGGATCTCATACAACGCAATCCACAAAGGAAGAGCGAGCCAACATGCCTTCTTCTTCCTATGCAGTCTTGCTGACAACCCTGTCGAGATGTGATATGCAACTTCTTGCATGACCAACTTATCCATGGAAAACTTCGACAAAACATGTGGAGAATTCTCCAAGATGTACATTTGGATGAAGGTGCCAAGGGTTGAGGCATACCATTCTTCTATGTCAATCAATGCCTCCATCATTGTCTGTGACATGTAAGGTGGATCTTGCTCAAAGATCATCCTGTATACCTTGGTGATGAAGTGGTTCGTTAGTTGTATGATAACTCCACACAAGTTGCACTTGGAGAAAAACTTGCAATAAGTGTGCAAAGAGGTTTTTGAAGGTGTCCATGCCCAACCCAACCCTGGGAATTATTAACGGGCACATATTGCATCAAGTATGTAAGCGGACATGAAAATATTTGCTTGTTGACCCTTGGGCAGATGTCAGGCTTCTGTTACTTGTTCTTTCAACCTAAGAGCCAACATGTCAAACCGGTTGAGAGGTCTTCCTTCATTCGCTAGCTGATCCAACACAATCACCCAAATCTACAGGAATGTTTTTGTACTCTCTTGGCCGTATAAGAGGCACACGAATATGACCAGGAGCTGATATGCCTTCTGTAGTATCCTTGTCTTGTAAACTTGGTTGGGTGTTGTCCTAAACTTAAATGACTCTCTCACCCAGCTCTTCAAAATATCTCTTGAGTTTGCACTGTTGCTGGGTCTGGTGAAGGGTGCATCCATTGTGATCACTAGTTGTGACAAGTGATACATCTCCTAAAAGTACTTTGCCCTGAAGGTAGCAAGTTCTGTTCCACTAACACTACTCAACATCATTGTCTTTAGATTAGTATGCGAGATAATCCAATGGATCATGTCCGCACATGGAAACGCGGGATACTTGCATGCAATCTGGTACAAGCCAAACTTGTGTATGTTGACATAGAACCTGCAGCCTTCTAGATTCTCATCAAATGTGCCTGAAAAGATGTCATTGACGTCCTACCATTTATTGTGATCTCCTTGTCTATGAACAACTTATTGTCTTCATAGATGGGCAAGCTCATAAACACTTGCTCGAATGCATCTCCAATTTCACTCTCAATGGTGTCCTTTGACCCTGCTCTCTTGGAAGCCATTGTACCTGTACTAATAAAAGACTACTAAACATCTGTGATACTTGGAGACATAGTAACACTCATGGAAAGTAATATGTCAGTTGAAAACCAAAAGAAACTTGAGGACTGACATGCAACACACATGGGTGACTGACTGGAAGATTTGTGCAATTTTCACTTGGAGGCTGGGAGATTGACTGCTAGAACTGCACAGAACATAGTCCAAACTGTTAATGGGTTGACTAACTGCTTAAACTGCGTAGAGCACAGTCCAACTTGGCCTACTGAGGACTGAAACTGCACAATTTGTAGTTTCAGTCAGCATGACTGCAAGCCAATCAAACTGCATCTGCGCAATTCCAGGGGCGAACATGGCACTGCCTCTCATAATTGCGCAGAGCAAGTTTGGGAGGGCAGTGTGGGGCAAACTCTATGAAATTCCTAGGAGTAAGGCATTGCCTTCCATCCTAGAAATGCGTAGTGCAATCCGGGCACAGCAAGATCTGGGCCAAGGTAGCCTAGACCCGCCAACGAATCACTGAAAACATGTAAAGGCTGAATGCATGTGCAAAGATGAGTGCAAACATGAGTGAATGAACATGCATGCAAACAGTGAGTGCAGGATTCAGTAAATGGGAAAACAAGTGAGTGTGTGAAGCGAGTTGCTGCAACGATGACTATTAGTGCGGAAACAATGTCATGCACGCGACAACTATGAGATGCAATAAAAAACTTGAAACAAGTCTTCTACAAGCTAATGTGCATTAAAACAAAAACAAGCGTTCGATGAAACCAAGCAAACAACACTCACACAAATCGAAATACAAAAAGCGACAGAAAAACAACAAAAGTCATGAAAAGCGGACTTACCTAGGAAAAACTAAGCTGAGTGTGCTGAATGCTCCTAGATGTGATGGGGATGCCAGAGCTCCAAGATCGAAGTGAAGACTGAGCTCTAAAGCATCGAATAATTAGTTTTTGTCAAGATTGAGGTTTATGATGCACATGCCACAAATATAGGAAAAAGCGACACTTGGCGAGAGGTTTCCAAAACGACTTTTGCATGTAACTCCCAACTGCTAAAAATGGATCCCTAAAATCTAGGGATGTTTTTTACTTTTTGCTTTTTGATTTTCGAGAAAATCAGCCCATGCATGCAAAACAAGATTAGTCAGTCCTGGAGAGAACTAGTCAACTTGGGAGCACATGCAACACACTGCAAGCCTCTCAATGAGTTTTGCGCAGTTTTTGGGCTGAGTGGCTCTGGCTGCTCCTCAGGCTCTATGCAATTTCTAGACTGAAGCCAAGGTTCTCAGCCAGGTCTGTGAAAATTTTGAGAGCGAGCTCACTGATGGGCCACTCTACGCAATTTTAAGAGGAAAGGCTGCTTGCTTGCTCTGTGCATTTCTAGAGAGCAGCAGGTTTCCTTGATGCTCTGTGCAATTTTGGAGAGCAAGGCTGGTTTCCCTCCAGTTCTACACAATTCTTCAAGTGAGCGTAATAGCCAGATAATGACCAAGTCATGGGATGTGATATTGTGGGTGGAAGGCAAACAAGTTAGCTAACACAAGCTGATAAGCCACAAAAACTCAACTGAAGCCCAAGTACATGTCAGTGCAAGACATGCTGCTAAAAATGGTTGGTAGGGAGGCTCCAAAACAAAGCTAAGGCAAATTTTAGAGAGTGGTTGTAGCCGGTACAACACATTCCATTATTTTTTTTCCCTTTAAAATTTATTCTAAATTATTAAATTATTTTTTATATTTTTATTCATTTTCCTTATTTTATCCTTAATATTTTGTTATTCATTTTTATAAATAATTATATTAGGTATTTATATTAATTTATTATTATTTTTTAACAGTTATTTGACTAAATTTTTCAATGATCATTTTCTTTTGACTTTTGTTTTTTATGATTCGTTGCTAGATCAAATTGTCTTTATCTTTTCATCCCTATAATGAATTACATTAATTGATTCGAAACACGCCAATAATTAATTTATTTATATGATAAATCACGAAAACAATTTTCTAAATAATTCTATTTACAAAAACCTAAATTCATATATATATATAAAATTATAATAATTAATATATAATACATAGAACATTATGACTATCTCTCTTCCCCTAAGCGATGTGGATATATAGTTTCAAATGAAAACAATAATTGATTTTTTCGTTGATTATTTCGGTGGACCCAACACTAATTACAAAACTTATTGGAAAATATATAAGCGATGTGGAATATATAGTTTCAAATGAAAACAATAATTGTGTTTTTGTTGATTATTTCGGTGAACCCAACACTAATTCCAAAACTTATTCGCAAACACATATTGCAATTCTATATAATGCATAGAACGTTTCCACTATCGACTAAACCATCAACACGCAACCGACACGCCAGTGCGACGAAACCAACGTGTAACAACCAACCTTAGGACTTGTAATTCTTCAACTTGTTCCCGCCCGAGCCAACAAATCGCATTAATGTATTACGGATATATCCTCTTCCCCATCCATGTGGGACAAAGTCTGCGGATGCCCAGAAATATAAAAAGCGCGCGTGACACCGTTCACCCTCCTGTACCATGTTGTGCTCGGCCCCTTCGGATGCCGAATGTTCGCTTCATGAGCAGTGCATGTGGGTTCCCGACACATTAAGTTTAATAATAGATTTCGTTAATCCGTTCACCTGATTTGTTGGTTGCAGCTACTCCATGAAAAAAAGGATCCAGGATCTACCTAAATTTTGGCACTCACCCCAGTTTCGAGCTCAACATTTTTTCTTTGTTAGAATATATTAATATAGGATAGGAAATCTATATTAGTACATTATATATTAATATTTAAAGTAATATTAGTGTTAGTTAGTATAGTTATATAGGTATAATATAGGAGAAAATATTGATACATTAACATTTAATATAACATTAGTATTGGATTAGCATTAATATACATCTAACATATTTCTGAATTAGGATTAACATATTAGGATTATGTTAGTTTAACACTTAGTTTAGGCTAGGTTAATGTTAGGATAATCTTAGGAAAGGGTAATGGTCCCATAATTATTAACGGATAAGGGTCTAATTAGGGACTTTGGTCGGGTGGTCTCCCTTGCTGTTGATGGAGGTCATTTTTACCCATCAATATTTTTGGTGCTAGAAGGAGGGCCACCTCTGATAAGTAGCCATAGGCAAAAATTTAACTCTTTATTTTAATTACTAATGGCTATAATTTGTTTTTCTAACATGGATAATGTTTTTAGCTCATGAAAGCCGACAAGAAGCATTGACAAATAGGTGGTTGATTCCTTGTCTGAATTACAATTTGATGGTGAAAGTGTATCTTCTACCATCGACCATCTTTATTTATTTATTGAATAATGTGAACTTATTGGAATTACTGATGATGATGAACTTTCTTCACTTTTTCCTCTCACTTTTCAGCAAAGGATTCGAGAGTGGTTCAATATGTTACTAACCAATTCAATTCATTCTTGGGAACACTTAATTTAGGTATTTGTATTTAATCATAACAATTAAAGTTATGAGGAATTGTGCTTGGAATTTGATAGCTTCACCATTCATGAAATTGAAACCATTAGCAAATTTTGTGATAGATTTATGTCATTATGCTAAGATTTCGTCATGATGACTTGCCCCCTAAGAAAATTTTGACTGAAAAAGTTACCTTCATCATTCAAGAACATAATGAAATTCATAATGAATATAAAGAGGAATATCCATCATAAAATCTTGATCCTACAATTACTCTTATTGAACCCTCAAATGAAAATAATAATCTTCCTCAACAATCAACATCACGAGAAAATATTACACATGAAAGTGTTTCTACTACATCTCATATTTGTGATAATGAGTCAAGTTTAATAGAATTAAATTATACAGAACATCATGATTTAATGAATAATCATGATGATAATTCTTCTTTTGAAAATGAGCTAGGTTCTATTTTGACAATAGATAACATATTATTAAACCAAAAATCATTTAATGAACTATCAAGAGAAATTCAAAATGAAGGTTTATTTTCTAGTTATCATTATTTGCAGCATAGCTATTGTATGCATCAACCTGTTGGAATATTTACTACAATTTTTAAGAATGAACTATGTCATAAAACTCAAGAGGTATCTTTAAATGATCAATTACTTATTAATATCAGTTTAGAAACTTCTACTCATCCTTCTCATGACATTCAATACTATCAAGATTCTTATAAACCATGGGAAAATGATGTGATCTTTAACAACTATCCTGATATTTATGAATATAAATCATTTGTTCTTATCATAACATATTTTCCTTATTCATTTTTTGAGCACAAACCTGCTTCCTTTCATTTTGATTGGTATCATCAACCTTTATAATTTACAATTTTTCGATATTAATCATAACAATCTCAAATTCAAAGTTGTGTCAAGGACTTATTGATGCAATCATCTAGTGGCCTTTTTACCTTTGTAAATAATCATGGGTTTACCAATTGCCTTAATTCTTTTGTACATATAATAAGTGGCTTTAAGGATCTTCCTCCTTTTTCTCTTCATTATTACAATCAATATCTTGCAAGGGAAAAATATGGTTTTTGTAAATTCCTAGAAACATTATGGATGCTAATACTTTCCATATTTTATAGTTTTCAAAAGCAAACCCTTAGTGGATCCTTAAAGGTAATATCTCTAACCCTTTAGATTGTACATATTATGATATATTTTATTTACAATTTGAATATTCTTACAATAGGAGGTTTTCTAATTATACATTTATTTTATCTTTTTTTAGGAGTTAATAGACATGTCGACTTTAGGATTTTTGTAGATAGATTAGTATTTTTTCTCATCACTTTTACTAATGTATGTAATGTATATTTTTGCACAAAACAAAGTGGTTTTTTGTTTGCATTGGAAAAATGACTATATGTAGTCATACTTTCCCTCATAAAACTAGAGTAGGAATAGATATAGCCTAGTTTAGTTGTTTTTCCTTTTACTTTGTAGGGAGTGGTGAATAAACAAGTGACAACCTTTTTAGGAGAGTCCATCTTAACTTTTTTGAAAAAATAAAAATGGTGTACTTTTAAAATATTTCTCTTTTCGCTAAGAATTCATTACTATCATTTAACAATACCCCTTATGATACTTTAATGGTATAGTTGGTATCAATCATTGGTGGTTATCTCTCATAAGCTTGATGCTTGTGTTAGTTTAGTGACCATGAGCATATGTGAGCATGTAAATTCTTCTCAATTTCTAATCCTTTCTACCAGAAAATAAGTGTTTCCTTTAAGACAAATGTTGGGGATATTAAAATTTCTAAGGTTAGTCACAATGACATCCTTAAAGGTAAAAAATTCAACTATGTTCATTTTCATTTTCTAGATTTCACTTTCAATCTTATTTAGTATTTTCTAATCTAATCTTCGCTTTTGCGGGTCTTTGTTCAAGATCCTACCTATTGGTAGATTGGATCGGAAATATCATCATGATATTTTATGATAAAAGGGAATCTCTTAAATTTCTTTTACCTATTTATTTCATTAAAATGAAACCTTATCCTTAATATCTAAAGATTAAGGCTTTCACATTTAGAAAGAGGCCCTTTGTTACAATTCTCATTTCGAAGTTTCTAATGATCATGAGCTTTCAATATAGGATTTTTTTTTTTAATAAATTCCTAAGTAATAACCTACCACGCAAGAAAAAATTATAATACACTTAACATGAGAATAATAACACAACAATTAACAATATGCTTACTCTATTTGTTAAAATTTATCTTTTTATCTTGTATGGTCTTGAAAATGGCTTTCATAGTAATCTCGCTTTAGTTTCACCTGACTTGAATTTTTGCAAGTAGATTTAGTTTAAAATTATTTCTTTATTTTTCTTGTAAAATAAACTAGATATAGTTGAGAAATCATTAAGGGAACAGTTTCTTGCCTATGTTTACATACTTGTGAGTTTTTAGTTGTTTATCATTTTAACTAACAAGTAATTTACCATATCAATACATTAAGCAAGAATGCTTCCCTTGATAAAAAATCATAATTGTAATTATAACTACATTTTAATAGAGATTTATTTTCAGTAAGAAACTAAAATATTCTACAAGAAAAAAAATTCATAATCTTAACATAAATATCATTAAACACACCCTATTATGTTAATTCTTTCTATTTTGTCTTGAGAATAATTTTCTTCTAATTTATTTCTTAAATTTGGTTTCTTGTTTTCTTTTAAATTTAGTTAAGTTTTTAGATCTTTGATTTAGATTGATTTGATTTTGCTTTTATTTCACTCTCTAATAAAACTAGATGGGGGGATACCTTGTTGGTTTAACACTAATGGTGATTCAAGGGAATTTTTACTCTGACATTTACATGGGTTTTCATTTACCTTAAAGGGACATATTTATTGATTTTTGAGTCCTCTCACATTAACTCCTTTCCCATGGAGGAGCATTCATCTTTTCCAAGTGATAAGGTTCAGCTTTCCAATGAAAGAACTTGCCTTAGTATAACTCAATGAATCTCACCCACCTCCCCCCACTTCACATAAAATGCCTCTAGATTGATAGTTGTAGGGAAAGTTTAAGGAGTCAAAAGTTTATAAGTAATATATCCATTTCATTTAAAATCTCTTATACCACCCTGTCCTCTTCACCTAACTGGAAAAAAAAAAAAACAATTATCTAAATAAAGTTTATCAAAAGGGTGGTAAAAAAGGGTTGAAAGCACATATGTGTGGGAAGCACAAGTAAACTCGTTGGGGTATTAAACACACTCGTTGCAAATGGGGCTATGCTTGCGTGGTACTAAAACAACTTCATTAGGATACTGAATAGGCTCACTGGTAGAAAAGCAATGTCGAGTAAGAGGGACTATGTATAATTGATGTATACTTTTATTAAAACTTTCTATCAACACCTCTTCTGTCAATCACATAAGGTGAATTCAAAATTAATTATCCCTTAAATATGGATTCATGGTTTTAGACTTAGTTTTGTTTCAAGTACTTATTGTTTTAAGAAAGTTTATTGCTTGATCTATTGTTGTGGGACCCATGATAAACATTTTAATGTTTGAACATTTTAATGAATTCATCACTTCAAGCTTTTGGTAAAATTAAACTCATTACCTTCGAAACCAAAGATAATTTCTTCTTCCTGGCGAGCCACCATTATTGTGGCCCCAATGATAGTTTTTTTCATAAAATAATGGGGACCATCCTTCTTGCATGTTGGAAAAATCCTTTCTTTCATGAAATTTTGATTACTCACAAATTTTTTGATCTTTATTGTTGGGATTTGAAGCTTTTTATTATTCGGGTCTTTATCAAGTTTTGGCCTATCCTCCTTTATGGTCAATGTGATGGTCATTTTTATTGTTGGATTGTTTCTCACCCTCCGAGCTGATGACAACAGTGGTCACGAGAAGACAATATGCTATCATTTGGATGCCATATCACCTCACATTTTGCATTGGCTTCCGTGCTTTTTTTTCTCCTCTTCTTGATTTGGTACATACATCGAAAAATGGGAGAATCATTTATAAAAACATTGTACATACAATTTAATTTAATTTAGGTAATAATGTACATAATAAATATAAAATGTAAGTTAAAAATATAT
>APFE030160520.1:28309-54771 GCA_000404065.3 Pinus taeda
TATAACAAGGAAGGAAACGTTGATGAATCCTAAGCATTTACATTCATCAAGTAACAATTACGAAGTCAATACGCAATTGACATGCCAATTGAATAATAAACATTGGTTAGGGAACCAATCTCCAATAAACTTAGTCTCTAGCCATAAATTGATATTCCTCTAACCTGCGTCTAAATGGTGCAATCCAAGCCCCTCTACAGAGCCCACCTTCTAGGGTGCCTTATAGGTAACTAGGAATGGTTTAAGCTCATGGCTCCAAGAGTTCTTCTCCTCTCTTGGGCTTCTTGGTACCCTTCTAGCTAAACAAAATTCCCCTCTGTTAGTTGTAGAGTTTGAACCAAGACATATCGACTATCTCTTAATTGAGTTCCAACAAAACTCCATGGATACCCAAGCCATGAAATAGGGTGACCAAGTCCTCAGAGCCACCAAGCCATCAAAACATAAATGCATCCAATTCAGTGTGATTATCTGAATAACCACACCTCTATCATTTCTAGAGTCTAAGCCCAAGACTCACTAAGCATCTATCTTTGACCAAATGATGCCTTTATAGGCACAACATTCACTTTTTATATGCATGGCTTCATCTTTCCATGTGGCACCCTCTACAACCATGTGGGACTTACTAATTTTTCACTAAAAACACTTCACAATTGTTTCCCTTTTTCCTAGAGTTACGACCCCCATACTCTTTACTGTCGAGTGTTATTTGCAACCAACCATTATTTTATTAATATGTGTATATGTACAATATTTACGTTTCTAGGATCTTTGGCCCCAAAACCTTTAAAGGAATATATACCTAGGCATATTGGCCCCAAAACATGTATACATATATACATGTGTAGGTAGGATACCAAAATAAGCTTGGTCACCATCCTAATAGACCTTACATCCATCTTACTAGACTAAATATTTTTGTAAATACATTTAATTTATCAGGATAGAGGGTGAACTATTTCATGTGTAGAATTTCCAGTAGATTCACAAGCTTATGTAATTTACTAAAGCAAAGGACAAAAATATACTTCTACTTTCAACTAGTGGAAGAAAATAGATTAATGAAAACAATATGAATAAGAAGAAGATAAATCAATGGCACATAACACAAGATGTATTTAGGGAAACCCACTACTCAAAACCCCTACTATCTGTATTGCAATAAATTAAAAATCCAAGATGAGAATACAATGATTGTTCTCACAAGAACAATCACTACACAAGTATAATCAACTCTTAGCTCAGAAGCTAGCTCAAGCCAAACTCTAGGCCTATTTTGAAACTCTCCAAGCCCCTATTTCCTTGCACCATTCTTGGTCAAAGAATCTGGATGAATAAAATATGCTCTGTTCAACCTTGAGTTCAACCTGCACAAATATTTCCTATCCTCTGCCTAATGAATTCCTTTGGCCAATACTTATCCAAATTCCTAGCCTTCAAGATTCAGATTCCTTGCACCCTTGGTCAAAGAATTTGGATGAATACAATATGCTCTACTCAACCTTGAGCTTAACCTACACAAGCATTTCCTATCCTCTGCTTGATGACTTCCTTTGGCCAATACTTAGCCAAATTTCCAAGTCTCAAAGCTTCTAATTCTTTTGCACAATTCCTGAGAGAATTAGCTTGTATTTGAAGGAAAATTCATCATCCATAACCGCACAATCCAAAATTAGATCATTCTCTAATTGCATGCATGATATTTACAACTTAGTAAATCATACTACTAATAGTAAACTATCCTTGCACTTTAGTCTCAATTGGGTCTTTCTTTGAACTGACATGCATGTGTTTCTGATGATGGAATCTTTAGTTAACTAGAGTAACACTTGTTGATTCACCAATGCACCAATGCATCAACTAACAACTAATCCTCTATTAGTTCCACAAATAGTTAGAACAAATTTAATTGACCATAACTTAGTAAACTAAGTTATCTAATTACAATTCATAAATAAACTCAACTTGGACCCCTAAAACTTAGGGATCACACTTACATGACTTCAGATAGACTTCTAGCTCGAAATTCCTAAGTTAACTAAGTCAACTTAACTTAGTTAACTATTACAAGTTTCTATGAGAAAATAATTACAATTTTAATTCACAATTTAATTCAAGGACAAATTAAATTGGAATTTTTGGATTCTATTTTTAACATTTCTTGTTGCTATTTTCAATAATCCCTCTCAACAAGAAAGGAATTCAACTAGATTCTGATCCTAAACCTTTGGAATGTTTTGCATTCAACACTTCTCTCTAGTGTTGTTGCTACAACAACTCTAGAAACAAGAAAAACATCCAACCTGAATCAGTATGATGCATCTCTCATCAAAGTCTCTAACTGCTATTGCCTCTATCAACTGAAAATTTTGCACTTCTGTTGACTCTGCCTTCCTGCATTGTTTTCAACCCTTCTGTTTTCTCTTCAGTATCTAACTGGTTTAGCCTCTATCACTTTGATCTCTGACTATATCAATCACCATTGATTCCTCCCGTTACTATGTTCTTTGGGCTCCCGTAGCAAGGTACAATCCATGAGATAAAACCTCTCAACAAAGCTTGCCCAATTTCAACCCTTTTGGGACTATCATTTCACATCGCCCCACCTCACACCTGGAGGTATGGATGCATGTGATCCATCTTCCCACTTGGCTCAAAAATCCCCTCTACTAGAGGTCTCTGCATGAGTGGATGCCTCCACTCAGTCTCCTCTTTGCTTCTCCAATTGTGGTTGTGCCACAACTATCTAAGACTACTTCTGAGACTTCTTTTGGGGTTGCATGTTGAGAGGTAATTTACTCTCCCTATCAACCACCAAGTCTACAACCTTTTCCTTGCTCCTGAAATCTTTTTGTGCGTCTTGTAGATCGAGAGAATACAAATTCTTGGCTCGCACACCAATCTGTTTCATCTGTCCTGCCATCATGAAATTTTCTGGAAAAAGAGATGATTTTAAAATCAAAGATATCTCCCTCATCCGAACTCCATTTCGGTTGATTATTTTTTTGAATTCGAGTATTTTTTTTGCAAGGAATCCATATATGATATTTTTTTTTTGAAATTTTTCATCAATTTTTTTTAGATATTCTTTGCAAACTCACCGCCCAAAAAAAACAAATTTCTGCTCTGATACCATGTAGAATTTTTGGTAGATTCACAAGCTCATGCAATTTACTACAGCACATGACAAGAATCTACTTCTACTTTCAACCAACAGAAGCCAATAGATTGATGAAAATAATATGAACAAGAAGAAGAGAAGTCAATGGCACATAACACAAGATGTATTTGGGGAAAGCTATTGCTCAAAACCCCTACTATCTATATTGCATTAAATTAGAAATCCAAGATGAGAATACAATGCTTGTTCTCACAAGAACAATCCCTGCACAAGTATAATCGAATCTCAGCTCACAAGCTAGCTCAAATCAAAACCTAGCCTTATTCTACAACCCTCCAATCCCCTATTTTCTTGCACCATTCTTGGTCAAAGAATCTGGATGAATACAATATGATCTGCTCAACCTTGAGCTCAACCTGCACAAGTATTTCCTATCCTCTGCCTGATGACTTCCTTTGGCTAATACTTAGCCAAATTCTTAGCCTTTAGGCTTCTAATTCCTTGCACCCTTGGTCAAAGAATTTGGATGCATACAATATGCTCTGCTGAACCTTGAGCTTAAACTACACAAGAATTTCCTATCCTCTGCCTGATGACTTCCTTTGGCCAATACTTAGCCAAAATTCCAATCTTCCATGATTCTAATTATTTTGCACAATTCCTAAGAGAATTAGCTCGTATTTAAAGGAAAATTCCTCATCCATAACCGTGCAATCCAAAATTAGGTCCTTCTCTAATTGCATGCATGATATTTACAACTCAGTAAATCATACAACTGGTAGTAAACTATCCCTGCACTATAGTCTCAATTGGGTCTTTCTTTGAATTGACATGCATGAGTTTCTGATGAGGGAATATTCAATTAACTAGAGTAAAACTTGTGGATGTACTATTGCACCAACTGACTTCTAATCCTCTATTAGTTCCAAAAACAATTAGAACTAATTTAACTGACCATAGCTCAGTACACTGAGTTATCTAATTACAACTCATAAATAAACTCATCTTGGACCCCTAAAACTTAGGGATCACACTTACATGACTTTAGATAGACTTCCAACTCGAAATTCCTATGTTAAGTAAGTCAACTTAACTTAGTTAACTATTACAAGTTGCTACGAGAAAAAAATTACAATTTTAATTCACAATTTAATTCAAGGACAAATTCAATTGGAATTTATGGATTCTATTTTTAACATATCTTGTTGCTATTTTCAACATTATGGGCCACCAATATACCTTCTATGATATTCCAACCTTCCACAAAACCTGACTGTTCGGCCCCTATAATCTCTTTCAATAGGGGTTTTAGCTGCTACACTAGAATGCCTGAAATAATTTTATAAATAACATTGCATAGGGAAATTGGTTAGAAACCACTTAGATATATTGTCACACCTTTCTCTGGGATAAGCGTGAGAAACGTTTCATTCAAACCTGACCATATTGGGTTAGAGTGATGAGAGTCTTCCACTAATTCATGGATTTCAGCCCCTAGGAAGTGCCATCGCACTTTGAAGATTTTAGAAGTGAATCCATTTGGACCGGGAGCTTTGTTCACAGGAAGTGCCCAAAAAACTTCTTCCACCTCCACATAGGATATCTCTCACATGAGAGCCTCATTATGATCTTCCAAGTTTAATTTCAGATTACATTACCTGATTCTAGAGATGGAATCACTTTGGTCTTCATCAGGTTTCATGAATAGAGTTTGGAAATGGCCAATCAGATATTTCTAGATCTCTTCATGTTTCACTATCCACCAACCATCAGATCCATTGAGGGATAAGATCTAATTGAACTGTTTGTGTTTCAACATAGTCCTATGAAATAATTTCGTGTTGCGCTCCCCCTCCTTAAGCCATTAAACTTTTGATTTTTTCCTCCATGGGATTTCCTCCTATTTATGGTATTTTGCAAGGTCATTGAGCACCTCTCTCTCCTGTGCAATCAGGGATTCATTCCTCCCTTCTAGGATGATTTGTTGTTGGATTGAATGCATTGCTTCCTCCAAATTTCATTTTTTCTAATGTTTATTGCCAAATTCAATTCATTTCCATTCTTTGATTTTCCCTTTTAATTTATTTAGCTTTAGTTGGAAAGTTTCCATTGGGTTGTGGCCGATCACTCGAATGTATTTCCACCACGTTTTAATCTTAGCAAGGAAGTCTGGATTTTCAAGCCAGAAAGATTCAAAGGAGATGGGGTGGTTCTGTGGAGCCATCCTCAAGTCAATTTCTAAGCATATGGGCCAATGGTCTGATCTGAGGTAGGGGAGTATCAATGCTTGAAAGAATAGGTCTTGTTGAAGGATATTATCATAAATAAGAAAATGATCTAGACATGATGCGATTTGGTGCTTACCTCCTCGTATGTTGTTCCAAGTGAAGGAGCCATTAAGAAAATCAATATCTTCTACTCCTAGTTCTTGGATAGTCTCCTAAAAGGAGAGATCGAATCTAACCATCTAACTCCTCCCTTATTTTGTCCGAGGTCCTTAGTCATATTAAAGTCCCCAACCAGAATCCATTTGGTGTCACCCAAGAGTTCCTTTAGATGTGCAAGCTCCTTAGAAAGGCAAACTTTTTACCTCGCAATGTGGGGCCATAAAACCCTATTAGATAAACCTTCTCTGGGGAGCCTATGCATTCAAACTAACTAGAAAGGATATTTGGATAAATGATCCAGTTCCCGAAGGAAATATATCTGGAATATAAAAGGATTCCCATTCCTCCTGCACTACCCTTGACATCCAGCACCATACACTCTACCATGGGCCATGTTGTACTTGTGATTTCACCGAGCTTTTCCTGCATTACTTTGGTTTGATGCAGTATTAAGATATCTAGTTTCTCCTTCTGAATCCATTACTTCAAGTACCTAAACTTTCCATTGGAGTTGAGGCCTCATATATTCCATGATACCAACTTCATTGAGGTGGGGTGGGGAGAGAGTGCTAGTAGTACTCCGTCGGGACATTGGTTTGGATTTAGTTAACTATGATCACCCCTGCCTCCTGGATCACTTCATTGGTGGGTCTTCTACCTTTCTTCCTAGAAATCGAGTTAGACTTCACCCTCTTGGTGGATGTTTCCTCATATTTTATATCTAAATCCATTAGGAGAGGGGATTCCGCTGAGGCTTGGCACTACTCCTAGTCTTTATAAATTTGATGGAATTGATCTAATTGATCTTAGGGCATTTTAGTTGATCCATCTTTGGCCTAGCTTCACAAAAATTCTACCATAACCATTTCATTAGAGTTAAGTTGGTCCATTTTGACATCATGTTCTAAGGTGTGCCAAACATGGGCAAGGACTTGTTGGATTTATGTGCCTGCAAACTCCTCTTTCAGTGACTTGCATTTACTTCATTGTTTATTCTTAGGCTTTTCAGGACCCGCCTCCATCTCCATTGAAACTTGTGGTGGAGGCAAATGGGTGTTGTTAGATGTTATTTTTCATTCAGCTCTGCTAGGAGAGAAAATTTATTACTAGAGGGATGAGTTGGGGCTGCCTAAGGGGGGCCCAATAGAGCTTGGGAAGGAGGGGATTTACTGGTTGGAGGGTGTTGCCTGGGGATTTCTTGAAAGCTATTTGGAGAGGGATTTGGAGGAGGAGAAGTTTCCTGCTGTGGGAAATCACTAAATAGGTGCTCATACTCATGGAAGAGTTGTCATTGAAAAGGAACATGCTTGTAGTCCAGTGGCTAGGACCAAATTTTGTCTCGATACTCTATCTCTGCCAACTCTGGGAGGTGTTGGGATATGTTCATGTAAACACACATGCGAGCATAGGAAGAGAACTACCATCGCCTGGTGATCTTTGAGACTTGGACAGATCCACCTATTTATTTTCCAATTGATTCTAGAATATCCATTTCCCAAAAATCCTCTGGCAAAGAGTATAGTCACACCCAAATGGGGATAACTAGAAACTGTTCTTTCTTCGAATTGTAGCAAGGTTTCTAATGCCTCATGAACAAGCCAACGTTTTTCATGAAATAGGGTCCATTGTCTAGAATGTGCTTGTAGTCATCCAAATCTTCGAAGATTATTGTGAGGAAACCCTTGCCACTTGGCATGGAGATGAAGATCAAATGGAGCTTTTAGTTACCATTTGAGTTGGATCCATTGGAGGATATCTGATTCTTTGGTCCAAATGCCCATAAATTTGTAAATTATTGCATGGTTTTGCATGAATTGTCAAGATTGTTTCAGGAGATGGTTATGGATCACTACTTGTGGATTCTTTGTAGCTTTTGGAAGGCATCAAACCCACATTCAAGACTAATGTTGGTTTGTTGGGGCCTTACCTAGGTTCAGAAGTGATTTAGCCAAAAAAATCTTGAAACTACCAGCCCTTTTGGCAACAGTCCACAGTGCGCGGACTGAGGTCTAACTTGAGGTAGTATGGGAGGGTCCTAGAACCAGATTTCTACACCTTAGGGATGCCTTGATGAAGTCTGGGAAGTTCATGAACTGAGCATGCACGCTTGCGCTTCTCCTTGCAGTCATCTATCCTTCACAACTTGTGCAACTGCTTCCGCGTAGCTATGTAAAGAGCACGAAGAGGTGTTGTCTAGATCCTTATTCCTTACTGTGCTTTTATTATAGATGTTAACTTAATTATGTGGGTCCAATATTCTCATTAATCATTCAAAATTCATAACAAGTGCGTGTAATCATAATCTGTAAAGAGATGCATAAATATAATAGAATTATAGTCATAGAATATTCCAAAATCAACTTATCTTTTATTAATTTTCTATCCAAGTACAATCCCAACTCTGCTTTGCACTCTCAGCTGCAGGGGTCTGTGCACATAGTTGTAGACTCTACCAGGCCTCTGCACACACAACTGCAGAGCCTCTCCCTACTATTATAACCCAAGACTCTGACTTACAGACTTAGAGCGAATTCCTCATCCCAAAAGAATGTATTACTTAAGACCAAGACTCCGTTTTACACTTAGAGCCTCGCTCTATTTGTACAATCCCATGGTCCATGAACCATGGGTAGGCTGACACATTCTATATTAAATTAATTTATTTTAAGGTGGACAACCCTAGACTCTCATGCTCCGTGCCTGCATTTTGTTGGGTCTTTACATTACATTGACCAAAAGCCTCGGGCTTCATTCCCTAAAAACATGCTATGGGGGGATTTGCTACCCAATAGGCCCCAACACAATCATCGTGACTCGTCCCAAGTCACTCTGCTGGTGTGGTGATCCTTGCATGAAGTCCATCTTTTACCACATATGGTCCAAACCAATGCATTCTAAATTTTCCAGGAAATTTTTTGAACTTGCTGTCATATAGAAATACTAAATCATTTACCTTGAATGTGCGTAACTTGATATGGCAATCATGGAAAGCTTTCTCGCATTGTTTATGTACTTGCTGATGGAATCCCGCTAGAAACCTTTCTTCCTCAATTTCTTCCAATCACATGAGCTCTCTTCCAAGGCTTCGTGGTATGACATGCTTGTCATTGCTGCTATCCACAAACTGGGTACGATATATTCCATTGGCATGACTACTTCCATGCCACAGACTAACCTAATAGGTGTCTGACCCGTCAATTTATTTCACGTAGTTTTGTATGCCCATAATACAACAGGTATGTGTAGGTCCCAGTCGTTTCGCTACGCCTTACATCCTTTGGTCAACACAGTCTCCATAATCTTGTTGAATGCTTCTACTATCCCATTAGCTTGTGGATGGTATGGCGTACTTTGTTGATGATACACTTGGAACTCCTCAGTTAGTGTGCTGATGGTTTCATTTAGGAAGTGCATTCTGCAACCACTCATTAAAAGTTTTGGGCATCCAAACCATGTCAACACGTTTTCGAACAAAAATTTCATAAATGTGGCAGCTGTGCAGTCCTTAACTAGTTGTGCTTCCACCCATCGAGTCAAGTAATCTATCGCGGTGATGATTTAGCACGCACCCATCTTCCCTTGAGGTTTGATTGGCCCCACAAAATCTATTGCCCATTTTTCGAATGGTTGCAGTGTCATCTGTGGATTGAGTGGCATCTCATCCCTTCATGATGATTTCCCAGTCCTTTGACATATGTCGCAGGCCTGACAATATGCTTTTCAATCTTGATGTGGGGTTTGCCACCATAGACCAACGCAAAGAATCTCCTGTGTTGTCGTCCATCCTGCATAGTGTCCTCCTGCAGCCCCCCCATGTGCTTCCATGAGGATCTATCCTCGTTCAAATTCAGGTACATATCTTTGCAATGTCTCATCGTTTCCCATTTTGTAGAGGTGCCCCGCAATGACAAAATAGTCTATCGCACGTACCACCAATTCCTTCTTCTATTGGACTGAATATTCCTGTAGCGCAGTCCCTATGGTTAAGAAATGGATTATATCTTTGAAGTGGCCGTCCACGAAACACATTGCAAAGAGCTATGCATTAGATAGTCCTTCCTCCAAATTTGTTGGCTCTTCACTGGTCTCAATTAGTGATAGGTGATCTAGTCTTGCATTTGGGCATCCCGGCTTTACGATGACCTCGAAGTCATATTCTTGAAATAGTAACATCCATCTACATATGTGGCCCCCCAACACAGGCTTGTTCACCAGGTATTTCAATGTGGAATGATCAATATACATCTTGAAGTGCCCACCAAGTAAATAGTGGCAGTATTTCTGGAGCGTGTATACCATTGCCAATCCTTCATGCTCAATAGTAGAATAGTTATTTTTGGCTTTGGATAGCCATTGACTCGCAAATGTGATCGAGTGATCCATGCCTTTCGCGCCTTCCTGCGTAAGTATAACGCCCAACACAATACACGACACATCAACATGTACATGAAATTTGATGTCCCATTTTTGGAAGACCAAGATGGGAGCGGATGCCATTTTTTCCTTGAGAACATCCAAACTTTTCTTCCAATCATCATTCCAACAATATGTAGCGTCCTTTTTCAATATTTGTTCCATCGGTGCTTTTATTTGTGCATAGCTCTTAATAAACTTTCTATAGTAACCCATGTGCCCCAAAGTGGCACGTAGTTGTTTGAGACTTCATGGTGCTTCCAGATTGAGAATAACGACAATCTTCACAAGGTCCACCATCAAGCCTTGTTTGCAAACCACATGGCTGAGTAGATTTCCAAAGGGGATGAGGAAGGTGCACTTTTTAAGATTCAGCGCAATCTAGTGTCGTCGGCAAGTATCCAACATCAAACATAAGCTTGTTATATGGTGTTTAACTAACCCAAATATAGTACATCATCTATATCGACCTCCAAGAACTTGTGGATGTATTCCTTGAACACAGCCACCATTACACGCGAAGATATCACTGGCGTGTTCTTGAGTCCAAAGGGCATAACGGTGTATTGAAAACAGCCCCATTTGGTTGTGAAGGTTGTCTTGCTCCTATCTTCCGGCGCGATCTTGATTTGATGGTACCCTGAGAAGCCATCCGTGAATGAGTAAGCTTCTTATCCACAAACATTCTCCAATACTTCATCTATAAACGGTGTCGAGAATGGAATGTGAACACAGGCGTCATTAAGCTTCCTGAGGTCCACGCAGATTCTAATTTCGCCCTTCTACTTTTTCTCCTGTACTACCATAAGACTCACCCAGTCGGATTCTTCCACTAGTTCAATAATTTTGGCCGCAAGCATTTTGTCTAATTATTTGTGGAAATTTTCTTTATACTTCAAATTCAAATGGTAAGGTTGTTGCTTAACTGGCTTTGCGTCCGGTTTCAGAGTGATCTTCATCATCCCTAAGTTGCTAATGATCCCCCTTAAGTCTGTGATTTTGGTTGGGAGCAAATCTTGATATTCACAAAGTAACTCGGTGACCTTATCTACTGTAGCATCATCCCAATAGTCCCCAAGTGTTGCATACTTCGGCTCAGCGTCTGTACCAATGTTTAACTACTTTGTTTTTAGCTATGCGGTGATGTCAGGGTCCTCAATTGATGGTCCTCAAACTTCGCGACACCCTTCAGTTTTTGGAATATTAATATTTCGGGGGTCATCATCATTCTCCTCTACTTGTACGTTATAACATTCTAGGGCACTGCTTAACTGGGTTGCCCATGCTGGTTGAGCTACTTCCCATGGTTCCTGTGGTATTTTAAAGATGGCATATTTTATGGCTTGCACCGTGTCGTCAATAGTATCCAACCATCGATCTTAAAATGTGAATGTTAACAAAAATCCTTCGCGTAAGACATCCCATTCGCTCGTACCATGTCGGAGTTCTGTCTCGGTATACCAATTCATGGGTATGACATCTAGGGTATGGTAGAATAAGTGTACCCATTCAGGCTGAGGTTCTTATCCATAGGCCTTGGTCCATTTTCCGAGGTGCATGCACGGGTCGTTGCATCCATCATATTTATCTGCTATCTGTAGGTGCAGTTTCCCAGATCGTAGCCGCATCATCCTCCTACAGCCGTGCTAGTTTTCAAAATTTACTTGATGTGTTCCCCACCAACATGTAGGTGTCGCACGCAGTGCCTACTTCAACACATCGAACAACTGTTTTTCTGGTACTAAGCTCTCAAACTTGCTCAAGAATTCATCCACTACTATCAATCCATCATATGTTGGTAGATCTTAGGCATGGGTTGTTATGCAACACAGTGATCTAGTTATCATGTTGCAATTCAGTGTTGTCACTTCATTCAACCAATTGTTCCAGCGTTCGTCTTCTTCATCTAAATCCGAGGTGCAGGAACCTACGCGCTCCCACGAGATCCTTCCATCTGCAGTTGGATTCACCTAATCCTGATCTTGCATAGTTATCTTGTAGATACAATCCTGCTCATTGTCGCTTCCATTGTCGTGCACGGGTTTAGTGTAGCGCGCTCCTTCAACTGGGTCTAGCAGAACGACTACACGAAGTAAATTTTTCTTGAATATCATCTTTCGCTTTTTCAGGTTGATGACTCCATTCATATCAACGACCTAGTCTATTCCTAGCAATGTGGGATAAGGATTGCTACCATCAACAATCTCTATTACTTCAAATTCCATCTGCGTGCTCGCGCCTTCGATATCAACTGTTACCCCTTGCAATCTCCCCATGGGAAAAATCTTCTATTGGTTCACCATTCGTAATTAAATAGGGGACCATTGTAACATGGGCCTGCCCATGCGTTGCCATGTCTGCTTTGGTAACACATTCATGTCCAAACCCAGGTCTAGGATTACCTGATCCATTTCATACTCGCCAAGCTGCATCATCAATCTCATTTCCCTCCTAGTGCGTAATGCATGCTTTCCCAATTTTCAGACTATGCACAGTTCCCCTGACCTTGCAAACCTAGCCATCAACTCCTGTAGTCCTTTAACTGCCTTATTGTCACACAGTAGTTTCATGCATGTCCCCGAAAAGGTAGTTAGCATAGAAGGATCCATCCCTGTCTCTGGTTGATCCTTGCTACCTAAAGTGGAGGCCTCTGTGAAGCTCTCCTTAGCTTCCATGAATGTCTCCTTTGTGTGTTCTAAGTCAAACTCAGGTTCCTTTGTAGGGGCCTTGTGAACCCATGTGTCTTCCTCAGGCTGCTTCCCCTTATCTTCTCCTGTAGTTTCACTACTTCTAAGCACTATATTCACATTTGGGTCCTCATTGCATAGTTCAAACCTCATCATTTGGATATTTTGAGTCAGAGTAGGCTGGAGTACCCCTTTCTCGCACATCTGTGCGATCAGTGTAGGACAATCTACCATCTCATGATCAAACTAAGCAAAATATGAATAGGATACTCCTGTCGGGTTGGTACAATCCCGGGCATAGTGCTCTGGTCCTCCACAATTGTAGCAAATTAACTATCCGTGGCCCCTTCCTGGTCCCATTCCTCCTCATCCTCAACCTCGGCCATAAAATCCAACGCGTGCCATCCCCGCATCTAGGTCGAGGCCTCACGTTTCTATCTGCATTCTATATGATAAGGTTCGCTCCTTCATTAACTCATAGCTGTGACAAGTATGCTCATCATGGCCCATCAATCTACAAAAATTACAAAACAGTTGTTGGGGAGTTTGTGTATACTTCTGTAACAAATGATAGTTATCCGTCGTGTGCTTTCCTCCTATTTGACAGATTGCGCACCATAGCACGAGTTCCGCACTTGTCCATGCCTATGCCTTTGGTTTCAACGACATTTGTCCCCCTCCTACCAAGTAGTTCGCGAATACTAGACAGTGGTCTTTGTCATGGCCCTGGCCTTTGCATTTTATGCACCACACTTCTTTGCGCGCCTTTGGCCGTGGTGCCCTATCCTTCTTCAAACTCTACATCTCCAAGCATAGATTTTGTAGTTGTGAGTGGATTTGTTGGACTCCCAATCCCAGATCTTGTATCGATGTTTCATGCAACCTCATCGCCATTTCCAACACTTCGGCCTGGGTTGAAATCTTCTGCTATAACAACACCGTCCTTAGGTGTGGTGTCAAAGACGCCACAAACCATGCATAATGCTGTGCATCCGTTAGCTTCATATTAGCCTCGTGGATCATACTCTTCAACCTCTGATCCAGATCCCAGCGGGTCTCACCTGGAAGCATCGCGATTTCTTTAAACCCAATGATTGATTATGTCTCTGATTTCGACCGGCTAAATTCTCTATTCATCGCATTTTGGATCTCCGCTATTCCTGCATTTGGGTGATCATTAGAGTGCTTGATATACCATGTCAGTGCGCAATCCTGCATGCGCTCACCAATGTGACCTTCTTGATGTTGTTGTCCATGACCCCTTGTGCTTCTCACACTACTCTTACCATGAACCAGAACTAGTCCGAATCCTCATTCCCTACTCCTCTGAATATGGGTAGCTTGATCGCGCTTGCCATGCTGAACTGTGGGGGTGGTGGAGGTGATAACAATGGAATGCACTGCTTTATCAAATTGACCACACTTCTCGGAGAAACCCAAGTGAGCTCCTCCTCACTCTTTCACGAAGTTGAAATTAAGGGACTATTTCCTAATCCCTCGGTACCTTTGTAGATCTTTCCGCTCCACGTAGTTCCAAACATTAATGTATTCGCATAACTTGCTTTTCACATAACAACATCTTAATCCAATTATTCAATGATTTAATGTACTTACCTTGCGATCCCTTGAGAAAACATCATTCTTCTTCGCTATAGCTCATGGTCATGTCTACCGCAAACTCAGTGATAAATCCCCCTATTATCTGATCGAGCCAATGGTCCATAGCTCATGCAATCGTATCTTTTGATGCCTCTAATCTGCGTACTAACTCCAGACTCCACACTATTGGTTGGTCGGGCTTACACATTCCCTAGCTGTCAGATAACCTCACGATCTACTCGTATAGTTTGGAAGGAAAGAATGCGAAGAAGATCTCGTGGATTTCCGTATACACATAGTAATCTAACCACCTTTTCTTGGATATCTGCGGAGTTCTTTTTTCCTGTGTCATGAACTTGTGAAGATTATTGTCCAACCACTCTTCAATTTCCTTCTTTGTTGGGTTTTAGTGGCATGACATCAGACATCCCTTAAGAAGATCCCGATCTTGACAACATAACGATTTGCTGGCTTGTTGGGGCCTGACCCAGGTTCAAAAGTGATTTAGCCAAACAAATCCTAAAACTACCAGCCCTTTCGACAATAGTCTGTGGTGCGTGGACTGAGGTCTCACTCGAGGTAGTATGGGAGGGTGCTAGAACCAGGTTTACGCACCCTCGGGATGTCTTGATGAAGTCTGGGAAGTTCACGAACTGAGCCTGCACGCTTGCGTTGCTCCACATAGCCATCTATCCTTCACAACTTGTGCAACTTCTTTTGCGTAGCTCTGTAAAGAGCGTGAAGAGGTGCTGTCTAGATCCTTATTCCTTACTATGCTTTTATTATAGATCTTAACTTAATTATGTGGGTCCAATATTCTCATTAATCATTCAACATCCATAACAAGTGCGTGCAATCGTAAACTGTAAAGAAATGCATAAATATAACAGAAGCATAGGCACATAATATTCCAAAATCAACTTATCTTTTATTAATTCTCTATCCAAGTACAGTCCCAACTCTGCCCTATGCACTCAGCTGGAGGTGTCCGAGCACACAGTTGTGGACTCTACCAGGCCTTTGTGCACACAGCTGTAGAGCCTCTCCCTACTACTACAACCCAAGACTCAGATTTATATACTTAGAGAGAATTCCTCATCCCAAAAGAATATATGACTTAATACCAAGACTCCCTTTTACACTTAGAGCCTCACTCTATTTATGCAATCTCATGTCCCATGGACCATGGGTAGGCTGACACATTCTATATTAGATTACATTATTTTAGGGTGGACAACCCTAGACTCTCGCGCTTTGGGCTCGCATTTTACGGGGTCTTTACATTACATTGAATAAAACCTTGGGCTTCAAGCCCCAAAAACATGCTATGGGGGGGTACACTAGCCAACAACTACCATTGATCTCCTAGAGCAAGTGTTTCATATTGATTACCCTTGTGTTTCCCTGTACTAGAAGATGGGTCATTGGGTGGGTGATGAATACCAGTTAGTATTCATATGAAGGAGGGGGTTAATCCCCCTCCCTTGGGAGGACCTGACATGTACCCGATCAGTAGAAGGACGACTTCAGTGTGTGGCAGAAGATGTGTGACCAAGGAGAAGAGCCTGCAGTGCATAGTTAGGTACTGGCCCAAAACCCTAGTGCTAACCAGAACCTAGCAAAGTGTCTAGGTGCTTTATGTCTTGATGTAATTGATTTAAAAATCATATTCAACTAACAATTCCAACCACCTAATTTATCAGGCATTTATATTTGGATGTTCAAATACATTCGTAGCCCATAATCATCAATTTGCAATTCAAATCTTCAACCCATGAGATAGTGTCTCCATATTTTGAGTGCATTAATTATGGTTGCTAGCTCCAAATAATGCGAAGCATAATTCCTCTAATTCTCTTTTAATTTTCTAGACTCATAACATATTACATGTCCATTATCCATGAGCACTCCTCCCATACCTTCTTTACTACATTTGTGCATACAAGAAACCCCTCATTTGGATCCATAATTTTTAATATTGGAGCTTTTGTTAGTAAATCCTTTAAATTCTAAAAGGCATCTTCACACTTAGGTGACCATTCAAATTTGACACGCTCTCTTTGCAATGAATTAATAAGGTGTGCTATCCTATAAAACCCTTCAATAAATATCTTGTAATAACCAGCTATGCCCATAAAAATCCTCACCTCTATTACATTTTTAGGTGTTGGCCATTATTGGATGGCTTTAATTTTCTTTGGGTCCATAGTTATTCCATCCCCTGAGAAAATGTGACCCAAGTAATGTATCTTCCCCTGGTAAATTAGCATTTACTCGACTTAGCATATATTTGATTCTTCTTAAGTACTTGTAAAATCACCTTTAAATGTTGTTCATGATCCTCTTCATATTTAGAATATACCAAAATATCATCTAGAAAAATAATTACAAACTTGTCTAGATATTCTTTGAAAACACCATTCATCAAGCACATACAAACTCTTGGTGCATTGGATAATATTAAAGACACCTATCTGAACTCATATTGGCTATAATGAGTTTGAAATTTTGTTTTTTGATATAATTCTCTTAAATCTACATCTAGTGATATCCTGACATCAAATGAATTTTAAAAAATAATTTAGATTCCCGAAAGATGAACAAATAAATAATCTATCCTAAAAAATGGGTATTTAGTTTTAATGGTAACTTTATTTAATTATCGGGAATCCCCACACATCTGCAATGTACCGTCTTTCCTTTAAAAAAAATAAACATAGAACCCCATGGACGTGGTAGAAAACGACTTATATATCCTTTCTTTAATAATTCCTACAACTGCATCTATAATTCTCTAAGCTCTAAAACACTCATTATTTAAGGTGTTTAGATACTAGAATAGATCCTAGTACCAATTTTTATAGACAAAATTCACCCCCCCCCCACCTTTTTCTTTTTAAAACATCCAAAGGTAATAATGGTAAAGCTGATCGAAAGTCATTTAAAATTTATTTAATTTGAAGGGTGATATCAAGTTCATAGATTTGATTGTTTATATTAAGCCTCTCGAAATCAATGATGCAAATTAATTCATCAGGTCAAAAAATGCATAAGTTTTAATCATTGTCCCATTCTAGATGAATCTAAGCTTTAATTAAATTTTCAATAGTTTCAGTTGTTCGATATAGGATCAATGCTTTGATTTGTCTTATCACATATAAACATGTGTGAGCGTTAAAATTCTACCCTCCACCCAATGGATCACAACCATTTAATATAAACCAATCTTATGGTTGTCGATTCATATCAGGCCCAAACAAGCAAGGATTATAAGCCTCTTTCGGACTCGATGCGATCTTTGCCATCCAACTGATCTATTATCGACAGTCTTTGGGCCCTTACTTGTATGAAAATTAATCACTTTCTGTCACCCAATGGATGGGACCCATATTTTCGGTCATCAAGCCCGCAAACTACCATACTATAGTTGTCATATTTCATTAATTAATCATTTAACCTGATCAAATCTTAACGCCGCCAAATTTCCATTATTCATTCATATTTTTCTTCTTCTCTTGCATGTCACCTAGAAGTCTTTCATAGTGAAAGTTAACTTCTCTACAGACACAAGGCCGAGTCACTATCGTCCTACATCCGATAAGTTCTTTTCTTCCTACTCTGCCTTTCATTAAACTGGTAGTTTAGTTTTTAAGAAGTTTGAAATGTCAAAATTATCTCTTAGGTATGCTCTAGTTAATTAATTAACTGGCATCAGGGATAATAAGACTCGTCTGATGGACATCCTTACATTTAAAATAAACTTGACCTCATCTTCAAGTGTCACGGATGAAGACCCATGTCTGATAAAGTCTGGGGTTCTTGGCACCACCCACCCCTTGATTCATTTCAACCCAAACCCTATTTTGTTACTCGTTGAGCGCTTCGAGCTCAAACAATAAACTATATTCTCTCCTTGGAGCTGTAAGGTTTTCCTAAGACTCAATGAAGAAATAATTTCCAAAATGTTGGGCATTCTTGCACAAGGAATTAATGTAATGAACAAAGGGCTAGACAAGAATTTATTACATGGGCCGAAGAAGATAAAGTGCAATATTTAAAAGGTTTACTCGTAAGCCCTGACCCAAAGCTGAAGTTGCAGTTCCTTGTAGCTGAGAATTCCTTTAATCCCTTCTATAAGACTTTGACCTCTCCATTTGTTGTCATTTTTGGGTTGGTGAACAATTTGAAAATGGATGAATCGATTTTCTTGGCCGTTAAACTCATTACCCTGAGGTTGGACCAAAAGGCAATCAATTTTCCTAAGTATTTAGTCTAAGCCATCACCGTTGATATCTCTACTACCATCCCATTTAGCTCGTGTCGTCATTGGACATATCTGATTCATTTGATTCTATTCAATAATCCTTCGTATTTCTATTTACTAAGCATCTCCTAAGTATTACAGATGTGAATTATAAAGAGGACATTTATAGGTGGACAAATGTAATATATCTAGGGCATCTCCCTAAATCATATGCTCAATACATAGGTTGCTTCACATATTATTTGAAACTTAAACTTACTAAAGAACCAATAGATAGAATTCTAGAGGAGAAAAGAAGAATACTCAGACTCATTGAAGAATAGAGTATAGGAAGATGGTTCTTGTACCTTGACTTCACTTCAATTCATCTGTATGGTTTTGAAAATAAACTTTTCCAAATACCAAAGTATGTTTCACCCTTGATGTTTTCTTATGAAGTGCTTAGGCAAAAGACTGTTGTAAATGAGTTACATTTCGTTTTTAAGAAACAAAGAGCATTTTTTAGTTATCCCTATTTTATTGCACCTTTAATTGCTAAAAGTAAAAATTCTATAGATCCCCTAGAAAGGGAAATGGTATCTTTTGGATCGCTGCAAGATGACAACTCACAATATGATCACTTGAGAATTATCTCAAGATTGAAGAAACAAGCAGGTTTTCAACTTATGTACATGAAAATAATCCTGAAACAAAAAAATTGGAAAATATCATACTACCTATGGATAGTATTACATAGGCGGGGACACATACATCTACAAAGAATGAAGGAATAAGTCACCTTGCATCAAGCTCCACTAAAATCCAAACATAGGAAACCAGTATGGAACAACCAACTCCTTTTCCACCAGCCTCTACAACAAAAAAAAAACCAAAGGTCTTAGCTTCAACTAAAACATCATGACAGGTGAAAGCGCAAGGAGATGATGTTGATACAGAGCTATTCAAGCAAGAAATATAACAGTTAAGGGTGAAAACATGAAGCTGGGTTACACCTTTGTGAGAAACGCCTCTGAAAATTTCACATTCTCAATTTTTTGGTCAAACGAATTTTCTTAATTTATTCAACCAAACTATTTTACTAATGTTTAGCCAAAATTTGGGTCGTTTAGAATAACATTGGCCATTAGACAGAATTTTTGCCGAAGCTGAAAAAATCGGCAAAAAAATAGTTTGGCTGAACAAATAATTTGATCGAATTATTTATTTGGCCGAACTATGTGTTCGACTGAATTATTTGTTCAGCTGAATTTTTTTTTATATATATGACAGGGCAGACCCTGTTGTGAAGTTTTTTGATCTGTTAATTAGTGATTGTGGTTAGTTGAGCTGAGGATTGTTATTTCTCTATTAATTTGTGATTGTGGTTGGTTGAGCCGAGCGCTGTTACTGCTATGTTAATTTGTGATTGTGGTTGTTTGAGTTGGACATTATTACTGTTCTATTAATTTGTGACTGTGGTTGGTTGAGTCAAGTGTTTTTACTTCTCAGTTATTTTTTTATTGTGGTTGAGATAAGCCGAAGCCAAGCATTTCTGTTAATTTGTGATTTTGGTTGCACTGAGCTGAAACCGAGCACTGTTGAGGTTCCTTTGAAATTTAATTTTTTTTTAGAGAAATTTTTAACGGTATTGTAGATATTATAATGCTTTTGGTTTTTTTGCAGTGTGGTGCCAGAGGAATTTTGGTTGGTTGCACTTGTCGCTGACAAATTTCTCAACCTCCTCGTGCAGCCTCCTTGTTCGGACCAGGTAAATTGTCCAAAACACCAAAAGGTTATGGAGATGAAATTTGATGACTATATGGAGAACCGAACTATCACCAAGCAGACTCATGTGTTTTATTCATCTTCCACTAATGGTTAAAATTTAATCGTGAGTGAAATTCTCAACTTCATAACTTTTATCTTTGGAAATATTTGGAAATATTGACTTTTGTTTGAAAATCTTACTCAAATGTTTTTAATAGATTTATTCATACTTTTCTCATTAATTCCCACTCCATTTCCTATCAAATGATGCCATGGTTAAATAGTGTGAGCTGTCCAAACACCTCCTTGACAACCTCTTTACTCATTCTCTTACTAACGCAGATAGACCTCAAAATCATATTTAGCAGAACATGATCCTTGTTGCTTATACAATGCAATGTCTCAACCTCATTGCCCAATTATTTAAACCTTACAATGAATCATGAATTATTTTTTTTGTCATTTTGTGTAGCTCACATCCATGTGACTTGCAAGTCTGTGTTGCGATGAAAAAAATGCCACTGGTTTCCAGTATAACGTACCAATCCACAATGCAACTCTTTTGTCAATTGCGATATTTTGGTTATGTTATAATATTTTTGAATAGAAAGAGAGATTGATCTGGACAATTCAATATAATGTTTTCAAAGAAAAATTTAACATGCCCTTATCTTAATATTTTATTATTTACATTATAAACATGAAAGAAATATTACTTTTTTCCATTGACTGCTGGCAGGGATCCTCTTCTCTCTCTGTGAGAGCATCATAATCCAACTATTACTGAGACCATGAACTATACCGTGCCCTTATATTAATATTTTATTATTTACATTATATACATGAAGGAAATATTACTTTTTTCCATTGACCATTGGCAGGGATACTCTTCTTTGTCTCTGTGAGAGCACCATAATCCAACTATCACCAAGACCATGAAATATAACATGCCCTTATCTAAACATTTTATTATTTACATTATAAACATGAAGGAAATATTACTTTTTTCCATTGACTGTTGGCAGGGATCCTTTTCTCTATGAGAGCAAAAAAAATCCAACTATCACCGAGACCATGAACTATAACATGCCCTTATCTTAATATTTTTCTATTTACATTATAAGCATGAATTTAAGTTTACATAGTATTGTAAAATTATCAAAGGAATTCAAATTGTCCATAGTCAACCCTCTCAATTACAATTTTCCTATCCACTGATATCTATGGGAGGAAAAAAACAGAATACTCACCTCGTTGAAAACTACAAAATTAAGAAAAGAACTATTCTACAAATAAATTATCGTAAATAAGATTTGTACATGAGTAAAGGTGCCCTCAACATTAGCCCCTGGCTGAATTTGAAGAAGAAAAATTAATTAAATACTCACCAAGTTCCGTAGGCTAGAAGCCATGTGAAAATGGCTAATCTAGATGCCCTTTTTAGCCGAGCATTCCACTAAACCACAATCACAAATTAATAGCAGTTAGTTGATGGCTGCCCCTACAAATCAAACCAAATAGAATAAAAATAACCATTTGAATATAAAGTATTCAAATTATTTTCATATTATTTGGTAACATAATTTCCTTGCTTTTGTTGTGATATGTTAATTTATGTTTCCTTTTTCATTATGTGTAATTCACTTTTCTTGTGATAGGAACATTCGTTCCCATATAATTTAGAATGTTGTCTTTTCTAGTTAAATTTTGTGCATTGTTCTTCAAGGTTGCTGGTATAAGTGCATAGCTGTATCTTTTATTCAACACGAAGGAAAGTATCCATCTCATCAAGTGATAGAGCATACAATCCTAATTGTATTTCCAAATCTTGGATTTGAATAGAGATTTTATGAAACCTTCCTATTCCTTTGAACTTTTATCCATCAAATAATGTAATTGTTAGGTCATTGGTGGGGTAAATAAATAAGTTTAGTTTCTTAGTGAAATCAATGTCGATGTAGTAATTTTTGTTGAAATCCATGATATCTTTTATTATTCACATGAGCTTTAGGTTCCTAGGTTGTAATTGCCCCACCATGATTACAAGTGAAATTGTAGGTTTGCTTCCCTATTTTCTTGGAACATGGGTCTTATTAGCTTCCTAAAATGAGGAAGAATGCACTTAATTGAAGGTTCTTGTACTTTCTCTTTTCAAGTAGTAGTTTGCTTTTGAGATACATCTTTTTCATTTATATTTTGTTGGGTGCATGAGATTGAAGCTAATTAGAGTGTTGGCATTGATTTGTCATTTATTTGTGGTGTTTTAATTTTAATGTTATTGGGTTTCTAATTAGAGTGTTTCCATTTTTTTGTCATCTATTTTTGGTGTTTTAATTTTAAAGAGTGCTTGCCAAACACGTTATTTTTAAATAAAATTAGTCTATGTAAGTATTTAAAAAAATGGTGTAAATGACCCATCTAACCAGGTCACTGGACAATAATAATTTCAAAGGACAATAATATTATCAATGCATATTCCCTAAATGTTACCTCTAGCTCAGATTCCCCCAAATCATTGCTGTCAAATTATCAATTTCAATCCTCCACATTATCAATTTGCTCCAGGTCACTTTTGCTTCCCTTTATAGCATGACTGCTTTGTTTATGTTTTTTTTCATTATGTGTAATTCACTTCAAGCTTCCAGATTTGCTTAGAACATGGGTCTTATAAGCTTCCTAAGATGAAGCAGAATACCGTTAATTGAAGGTCCTGTACTTTCTCTTTTCAAGCAGTGGTTTCTTTTTTAGATACATCTTTTTCATTTCTAGTTTATTGGGTGCATGAGATTGAAGCTAATTAGAGTGTTGGCATTGTTTTGTCATCTAGTTTTGGTGTTTTAATTTTAATGTTATTGGGTTGACTTGTTCTAAATTGATTTATCTTGTAGAACAACCTTGATGCTTCGGGTAACATACTTTCCTTTCTTTTGTTGTTATATGTTTATTTATGTTTCCTTTTTCGTTACATGTAATTCACTTCAAGCTTCTCTATTTTCTTGAAACATGGGTCTTATTATGATCAGGGCTCATGTCCCAAGTGTCGTAAAATGCTCAAAATTGAAAGTGCTTGGAATTGGTTCGAACCTAAATGAACGGATAGAGCTCATCCTCCCGATTCCGACGCCACAAACGGTTCGAAAAACGATCGTCGTATGTGAAATTTACGTCAAAAACAAAATCGCCCGATGACCCTTAATTTTTGAATTTTCAAAAAAAATTAAAAAAGGAATATTCCACGGAATATTCCTTGGAATATTTCATGGAATATTCTTTTGGAGCGGGCCAATCAGAAGCTGCCACGTGGCAAGCCCGGAGGCTGCCACGTGGGCCAGGATGACGTCAGCAACAGGTCATTGGGCGTATATCAAAATGTTTGGTGGGGTTGTGATTTGAACCCCCAACCTGTCGTGTATTAGCCCTAAGGCTTACCGCTGGGCCACACCAACACTTGTTGAAATATAATGGAAATATGCTATAATTAAAGTTTAACATTGTGGCGACGGGAAAAATAAGGGGGCCAGCCCCTAAGGGCTAGCTCCCATGCCATATGACCGTGCCCAGGAACCAAGGGCCAGAGGACTACCCACCGGGCGCGAAATCCAAGGAAAACTGCCAAACCAATCAAAAGGTCACATGCGGAAGTTTAGCCGGCGGTTAAGGTGAATTTGGTGGGATTGTTGGCAGTGGCGCCAAATTTGGCAGACGTCCAGATTTGGCGGAGCTAACTGGCCTCCACTAAAGTTAGCTAGAGTTTTTTTAGGGGAAACTGGCAGTTATCATTAAATGGCCATAACTTTGGCTAGGAAAGGTGGTTTTGGATGATTTTTATTTTTTTTTTTATTTTGGGTATTTTGGACGTTCTGAAGCCATTGGCACAGGTCTTTCAGCCATCAGAGGTCATTTTCATAAGTTTTGGAGCCGTGGAAGTTCTAGGAGCCACTAGGGCCCAGTATTGTGAGAACTGTTTCAGGTTGCAAGTATCCATTGGAGGTGAACCAACAGTCTATCCTGAAGGATTCATGTGTTATGAATCCGATTTTATAGTCTATTTCACTTGTAGAGACTTCTATTCAGCTGTAAATTCATTTTGAGCATTTAATTAAAAATGAGGACTGACCCATTTGGGAGCCTTGGACCCAGCAGACATAGCCCAGGAGGGGTGAACTGCTTCATCAACTTCTTTTGCATCTGTGGTTGATTTATTTTACAGAACAAATTCGTTTTAATGTGTTAAACAGTAAAATGAAATAATTTTGCTATGCTTGAATGGATCATGAACAGTTGAAGAATTCATTTGTTTCTTTACTGCAAGACATGGGAATCTTTTAAACATGTTTACTACTGAATTGAATACCTTGCAAACCTTTTTCAAGTAGTTTCAAATTCAGATCAAGTTGTTATCAAAACCAGGTTGTTGTTTCTTTGTATCAAAAGCAATGAAATAAGCTATAGACAGAGCCTGAAACGAGCCAGGAAGCCTTCAAAATGCTCTTGTTATAAAATTGCAAAGTAGATAAATGCTCTTTCAGTCAATCTCTGGTGTAGTTGTCTTTTGATTGTTTTTGGGCAAAGATCTTCTAACTGTCTTGCCAGTATTGATGCTTACCAGGTTGAAACTTAAAAGAGGGGAAGGATAGTTGACTAGAGAATGAGAGAATCCTCAGTCAAGGAAGGCCAGAGAGCCATCACCTTCACCTTCAATTTCACCCTCAAGAGTCTCAGCAGAAGCTTCAAGAATGTTTGAACATGAAGGATAAATTCCTGCAGACATGGATCCAAAAGAAGAAGAAAGATTCTTCAGAAAGGTTGTCTTGGACCTCACTGAAATGGTGAGGATATTGTGCCAAGAAAGAAATGAGAAATTAGCTGGAGAAGGGTCCAAACATCCACATGAAGGAGAGGGATCTTCAGGAGGTAAGAAGGATGATGATCATTCCAAGAAAGGACATGGAGGTAATGGTGATCCACCACCCCCATCGTCACCTCCTTCTTCTTCATCCTCATCTTTTTCTTCTGTGCATAAGCATAGATCCTCTAGAAAAAGTCCTTTTTTGAAGCTTTATGTAAAATTCGAATTACCTATGTTTAATGGTGAAGTGAATGCAGAAAAGCTGGACAACTAGATTAGGCAGTTGGAAGTTTACTTGAGGATCCAGAATATGCATGATGATGGCACAAAGATTCAGTTGGCTTCTTTGAGAATGGATGGAGTAGCATTGGTCTAGTGGGAGGCTAAGACCAAAGAGGAGATCAAGAAATTTGGTAAGGTTACCTTAACATGGACTAACTTTTTGTTAGCCACTAAAAAAAAAATTATCCTCTTGCTTACATGCAGAAAGCCATTATGAACTGGAAGAATTTTAGACAACTTAAGGGTTAGAGTGTCCAAGACTACACCCAAGAATTCAGGAGAAGAGCTCTTTTGTTAGGGGTAGATTTACAGACCAAGGAAACCTTGCTGAAATATATTGGTGGCTTGCATAGCTACCTTAGACACACCATCTTGATGTTTAACCCTACTAGCCTGGATGAGGTTTGTGTCCAAGCTACCCATTTAGAGGCAAGGGGAAAAACACATTTGAATAGGGTAGAAACAAGCCCGCTAAGGGGAAAAACAAAGAGAAAACCTCCAAGGGAAAGGGAAAAAAGAATGCATCTGTCAAACAGGAGAGTGAGAAAGTGATCTGTAAACACTGTTCTAAACCAGGCCATGAGGAGAAAAACTGTTGGAAATTACATCCTGAAAAAAGACCTCAATTTAACAAATCCAAAGCAAAACAGAAAACTGCTGCTACTACATCTACTCCACAAGATTTAGGGGATGATTCAGGTGATGAAACCAAAATTACAGCCATGGGTTTGAAAAACTTGAAGGGAAAAGAAATGGAAATTCAAGCCAACACTAGTACCTCAAAGTGTCATGTAAAAGCTCCTAATGAGGAAGAAAGAATTGAACTGTTTCATGTGAGGGTGATTTCAAAACATATTAAGATTGATACACTTTTTGATAGTGGGTCACAAGCAAACCTTATATCAGAAGACTTGGTCAAGCAGCTTAAACTTGAGAAAGTTCCACATCCGAAGCCATATCCACTTGGATGGATTTGCAAGGATGCAAATTTACAAGTTTCAAGAAAGTGCACATTGCGCTTTGCAATTACTGCACATTTTATTGATACAGTTTAACTTGATGTGGTACCTTTTGATATAGAAAGAATTGTTTTGGGAAGTCCTTACTTGTT
>APFE030160520.1:61046-133894 GCA_000404065.3 Pinus taeda
ATTTCATTCTTGAGAAAGATGTCGCCATTGAGGGACATAGTGATGTTGACAAAGCTCGTTCATTCATTGAAAGAATTCAGCAAATACATCAGCAAATTCAAGAACAGCTTGAGAAGAGTCAAGGAAAGTACAAGGAAAGACACGACAAGCATAGAGTCGATCACAAGTTTCAAGAAGGGGATGAGGTATGGCTGTACATTAGTAAGGAAAGGATGCAAGGAGAAGGTAAAAAGCTAAAGCCTATTCATTATGGTCCATTCAAAATCCTCAAGAAGGTTAGAAATAATGCTTTTCAATTAGATTTTCCTTCCTGCATGCAAATTTATTCTGTTGTTAATGTGGAGAACTTACATTTGTATGAACCTCCTTTGATCGCTGATCATGAAAGCGTTGTTCAGCTGCCATCTACAGAAGATTTCTTGCCAGAATATTTAGATGAGCTGAAAGAAGATACAATCCTTGATAGAAGGACACACACTTCAAGGAGGGGCAATGTAGATTATGTTTGGGTTGGTTTCAAAGGCAGCAAACCGAACAAGGCAAAGTGGATGGAGGTGGACAGAGTGAGGGCACTGTACCCTCACCTCTTTAACAGTTAGTTGAAGGTTTTTGGGGTCCAAAAGCTTCCTAATGGGGAGGCGTGATCAGGGGCTCATGTCCCAAGTGTCGTAAAATGCTCAAAATTGAAAGTGCTTAGAATTGGCTTGAACCTGAACAAACAGATAGAGCTCATCCTCCCAATTCCGGCGCCGAAAAACGGTTCGAAAAACATTCGTTGTATGTGAAAGTTACGTCAAAAACAAAATCACCCGATAACCCTTAATTTTTGAATTAAAAAAAAAAAAAATTAAAAAAGAATATTCCATGGAATATTCCTTTGGAGCGGGCCAATCAGAATCCGCCACATGGCAAGCTCGGAGGCCGCCACGTGGCCCAGGATGACGTTAGCAATAGGTCATTGGGCACATATCAAAATTTTCAGTGGGGTTGTGATTTGAACCCCTAACCTGCCGTGTATTAGCCCTGAGGCTTACCATTGGGCCACACCAGTGCTTATTGAAATATAATGGAAATATGCTATAATTAAAGTTTCAAATTGTGGCAGGCGGGAAAAATAAGGGGGTCAGCCCCTAAGGGCCAGCCCCCATGCCATATGACCGTGCTGAGGAACCAAGGGCCAGAGCACTAACCACCAGGCGCGAAATCCAAGGAAAACCGCCAAACCAATCAAACGGTCACATGCGAAAGTTTAGCTGACGGTTAAGGCAAAGTTGGCAGGATTGTTGGCAGTGGCGCCAAATTTGGCGGACGCCCAGATTTGGCGGAGCTAACTGGCCTCCACTAAAGTTAGCTGGAGTTCTTTTAGGGGAAACTGGCAGTTATCATTAAATGGCCATAACTTTGGCTAGGAAAGGCGGTTTTGGACAATTTTTTTATTTTTATTTATTTTGGGTATTTGGGATGATCTGAAGCCATTGGCATAGGTATTTCAGATATCAGAGGTCATTTGCATAGGTTTTGGAGCCATGGAAGTTCTAGGAGCCACTAGGGCCCAATATTGTGAGAACTGTTTTAGGTTGCTGGTATCCATTGGAGGTGAACCAACGGTCAATCCTGAAGGATTCATGTGTTTTGAATCCAATTTTACAGTCTATTTCACCTGTAGAGACTTCTATTCAGCTGTAAATTCATTTTTAGCATTTAATTAAAAACGAGGACTGACCCATTTGGGAGCCTTGGACCCAGCAGACGTAGCCCAGGAGGGGTGAACTGCTTCATCAACTTCTTTTGCATCTGTGGTTCATTTATTTTGCAGAAAAAATTCGTTTTTATGTGTTAAACAGTTAAAGGAAATAATTCTGCTATGCTTGAATGGATCATGAACAACTGAAGAATTCATTTGTTTCTTTACTGCAAGACATGGGAATATTTTAAACATGTTTACTACTGAATTAAATACCTTGCAAACCTTTTTCAAGTAGTTTCAAATTCAGATCATATTAGCATTCTAGGATGAGGTAGAATACACTTAATTGAAGGTTCTTGTACTTGTTCTTTTCAAGTAGTATTTTCTTTTTGAGATACATATTTTTCATTTCTATTTTGTTGGGTGCATGAGATTGAAGCTACTTAGAGTGTTGGCATTGCTTTGTCATCTATTTTTGGTGTTTTAATTTTAATTTTAATGGGTTGCTAATTAGAGTGTTTACATTGCTTTGTCATCTATTTTCGGTGTTTTAATTTTAATCTTATTGGGTTGACTTGTTCTACCTTGATTTATCTCATAGAACTATGGTCCAATCCAAATTCTCCAAAATGCTCTGAAGAGAATCCCTACGATTATTAGGAGCCCCTACTTGATCAAAAAGTTCTATGTTGAGAATATGGGAATATGATGTAGTGCCAAAGAATTAGAAATGATGCACCTATCATTAATGCTAGTATCACATCCCCATCTTCTCATCACATGACATTTTAATCAAAAAAATGAAAAATTTGATCAAAGAAGAGGATGCCAATGAAAAAAGGATGATATCATGACCATTGAACAACCTTGATGCTTCTTGGTAACATATTTTCCATGCTTTTGTTGTTATATGTTCATTTATGTTTCTATTTCATTATGTGTAATTCATATTGCTTCCCTAATTGCTTGGAACATGTGTCTTATTATCTTCCTAATATGAGATAGAATACACTTAATTGAAGGTTCTTGTACTTGCTCTTTTCAAGTAGTAGTTTTTTTTTTAGATACATCTTTTAAATTTATATTTTGTTGGGTGAATGAGATTGAATCTAATTAGAGTGTTGAAATTTCTTTGTAATCTATTTTTTGTGTTTTAATTTTAATATTATTGGGTTTCTAATTAGAGTGTTGACATTGCTTTGTCATTCATTTTTGGTGTTTTAATTTTAATGTTATTGGGTTGACTTTTTCTACCTTGATTTATCTCGTAGAACAACCTTGATGCTTCTTGGTAACACACTTTCCTTGCTTCTGTTGTTATATTTTCATTTATGTTTCATTTTTCATTATGTGTAATTCACTTTGCTTCCCTATTTTCTTGGAACAGGGGTTTTATCAGCTTCCTAAGATGAGGAAAAATACACTTAATTGAAGGTTCTTGTACTTTCTCTTTTCAAGTAGTAGTTTCTTTTTCAGATGCATCTTTTTCATTTCTATTTTGTTGGGTGCATGAGATTGAAGCTAATTAGAGTGTTGGCATTGCTTTGTCATTTATTTTTTGTGTTTTAATTTTAATGTTATTGGGTTGCTGATTAGAGTGTTGGCATTCTTTGTCATCTATTTTTGGTGTTTTAATTTTAATGTTACTGGGTTGCTAATTAGAGTATTTCCATTTCTTTGTCATATATTTTGGGTGTTTTAATTTTAATGTTATTGGGTTGACTTGTTCTACCTTGATTTATGTCGTTGAGTTCAAAATTGATGCTCTTTGGTAACATACATTCCTTTCCTTTGTTGTTATATGTTCATTTATGTTTCCTTTTTCATTATGTTTAATTCACTTTACTTCCCTATTTTCTTGGAGCATGGGTCTTATTAGCCTCCTAAGATGAGGCATAATACACTTAATTGAATTTTCTTGTACTTGCTATTTTCAAGTAGTAGTTTCTTTTTGAGATACATTTTTTTCATTTCTATTTTGTTGGGTGCATGGGATTGAAGATAATTAGAGTGTTGGCATTTATTTGTCATCTATTTTTTGTGTCTTAAATTTTAATGTTATTGGGTTGCTAATTAGAGTGTTGGCATTTCTTTGCCATCCATTTTTAGTGTTTCAGTTTTAATGTTAATTGGGTTGACTTGTTCTAACTTGATTTATCTCGTAGAACAACCTTGATGCTTCTTGGTAACATACTTTCCTTGTTTCTATTGTTATATGTTCATTTATGTTTCATTTTTCATTATGTGTAATTCACTTTGCTTCCCTATTTTCTTGGAACATGGGTCTATTAGCTTCCTAAGATGAGGTAGAATACACTCAATTGAAGGTTCTTGTACTTCCTCTTTTCAAGTAGTAGTTTCTTTTTGAGATGTACATCTTTTTCATTTCTATTTTGTAGGGTGCATGAGATTGAAGTTAGTTAGAGTGTTGGCATTTATTTGTCATATATTTTTGGTGTTTTAATTTTAACGTTATTGGGTTGACTTGTTTTACCTTTATTTATCTTGGAGAACAACCTTGATGCTTCTTGGTAACATACTTTCCTTGTTTATGTTGTTATATGTTCATTTATGTTTTCTTTTTCATTATGTGTAATTCACTTTCTTCCCTATTTGCTTGGAACATGGATCTATTAGCTTCCTAAGAAATACTTTCAAATTTGGATGATTTGAAGCTAAGTTGAATTAGGAAGATTTGTATCTGTGGAATGAACGCAAAAATTAATTAGTGAATACTTTAGACCTTCAGTTGAGTTGAAGCTAAGTTGAATGAATTAGAAATTTGTAGTTGAGTTGAATTAGAGATCTCTATTTGTTTTACTCTTGCAATTATCCAACCATCCAACCACGTAGAAACAACCTTTCTTGCTACCTAGCCTTCTGGAAGATTTGTCTAAACAATAATCTTTTGCACAACCTAACAATACCTGTATAAATATATTAAATTCATATTATTGATTTTTTTTTTTTTTACAGGGATTAGAAAACTTTACATGGTTGAAAAATGGACATTATGCATAGAAGTTTCTTATTATCCCAATCCAAGGCAAGTGGTGATTACTGATGTGCTATGCAATATTGTGACAAACAAATTCCTCTAAAGGAAAATGAATGTACCTGGAAGAACAATAAACAATGAAGAATATTATATTGCATTGATAGAAGGCTTAGGAAAAGATAGGGAGTATGGATCCAATGGAATTGTAGTCTTCACCAATTCTGAACTTGCATGCAACCAATTGAAAAGCATGTACCAAGTTAAAACGAAAGGTTGAAACAACTGCATGGAGAAGCAAAAAATATTGTCAGTCAATTTCAATCATTTAGCATAAGACATTGTGAAAATGTTAATAAGATGTCTAGTGATCTATTTTATGGGGCAATTCCATTTCAAGATTTGTGTGTGAAAGATGAATTAATGTTAATAAGTTCTCCATCAATATTTTTTTATGGACATTATAAGATATCTTTGATATGTGTGTGTTTTTTAGTTATCAATTTGTCATTTTTAATAATCACATTTTTTTTTCAATTCTATACCAAGTGTGCCCCCACTATGTTAGCACAACTTGATGAACTTGACATGTTTTAGAAAATTTGGTATTTAATTTTCAAAATGTGCATGCTTCAACATTTGTGTTTTTAGTCTTGAGTATATTTTAAATGAAGAGCTTCAGATTGTTACATTAATTTTCTGAATTCTTTGAATGTTTTAAAATAGAAATTTTAAGATCTTAAAATGCATGATGTAATTTCAAGGGTTAAATCAATTAAATGCATGAGGTAACTTCAAGGGTTATCTCAATTGTCTGAATTCTTAATCTTTTTAAATAGAAATTTCGAGATTTTTAGATGCATGTTGTAACTTCAAGGGTTACAACAATTTTATGAATTCTTGATCTTTTTAAATAGCATTTTTGAAAAGAATTGTAAATCCACGAGGTAATTTTTTAAATATCATGCATGTCTATATATATATATATGTGAATGATGGAACTTCCTCCATTCATTTGATATTCCATTTGATCCACGACCTCGACCTCCCGCTCTAGTAGATGCATGAGACTCTATTGATTTTTGTCTCAAATAATCATGTGAAATGGTCATCCATGATATATATATATATATATATATATATATATATATATATATTATATAATGGATGACCATTTTGCACATGATTATTTGAGGCAAAAATCAATAGAGTCTCATGAATCTACTAGAGCGGGAGGTCGAGGTCGTGGATCAAACGTAATATCAAATGAATCGAGGAAGGTCCATCATTCATATATATATATATATATAAGTAGAATCATATGTACGTATACATAAATATTGAAAATTGATTTTCTATTTTTTTAGATGCTTTGCTCACAATGTCATCGCATGACGGTGGTCAACATTCTCTGAGTGGTCATGAATCTCAGGGTGGTCAACATTTTCCGGGTGCTCATGAATCTCAGGGTGGTCAAAATTCTCCAAGTGGTCAACATGATTTAGGTAAATTATACATGTCTATATTGCATACATGTATGAATACATTTGTTCACATCTTTTTATATTTATGTAATTTTATATATTGATCCATAGGGTGAAAATGTTGGTCCAAGTACATGTAAGCGAAGCCAGATGGTTCAAGAAGAAAGCCAAACACCAACTACTTTTTATCCATTTGATATTATGAATGAGCTTCCTTGGGAGACAAACCTCCAACAATGCACATTACAAAAGTGTAAAACTCATTATTCTAAATTGGGGAAATATCTTGGGAGTTTGGAGCTCCTTGCAGAGAGTAGAGAAATCTTAGAAATAGTTACAAACTCTCTAAGATCATTTCTTGATGTTTACAAGAATCTTGGGCCAACCACGGATTCATTTATAAATATGATGAGGCATATAAAGGAAGCAATGATGGGTCCCGATAAATGGGTCGAGGTTAATAAAAGGGTTACAAAAGAAGATGAAAATTCTATGTTTAATTTCAAAGAAGGGCCAAAAAGAAAGATGCTCAAGGTGCAATATTTCAAGCACCCTAATATAGCTTGCCATTTGTATTTAGGTTCCTTGGATTGTATGGAAAGATTCCATGGAATGATGAGGTTCTAGTTTATTTTAAATAATTATTTTATGCAAAATTTCTTTTGGGTATGAAACCTGATTATAATGACCTTCCATCTGAATATTATGGTATTGGGAAAGGTCGGTTATATAATCGTAAAGGTGCATTACGTGATAATGAATTACCTCCCCCTCAGCCACCTTTGGTACACCAACCTCATCTGGTAACTTTGCGGTCAGAGATCAATGCCACTTCTCAAATTAGTTGAGAAGGGATGCTATTATAAACAACATACAGAGTGCATTGACCAAAATTGATATCAGTCTAAATTGGCAAAAAGCACAAGCTAATGCACGTGCTAATTTTTGATAGAAAACAAATGAGGATGTAGATAATATAAATACTCAGGAGCTTAAAGCATATGAAAAGTCTTGTCGTAATGGTTGGCAAGACCTAATTTTTCATGAAGAAGAGGGTGTGGGATTGGTATGTGTCAATGGTTAGGGTTGATATTTTAGTGTAATTTGTAATGTATACATGTTAATTTCAATGCACATACATTTTGTTATTTCAAATATAATCTAACAAAAATGTATCATATGTTCACCATTTGCAGTTAACTCGTTTGTTGAACAAAAATTTTGATAATGTCGTGGTCCTAGGTTCAGGTTCCAATGACGATATTTTGAGAGATTTTAGTTTTTTTGGAGAGTTCATGTTGATACAATTATTATTTTACTTTTATTATATCTGTATATTGTGACCTGACATATTTTTAAAATAAATAATTATGTATATATAATTAAATTTTAACAGATTTTGATTCTAAACGATCTTTTGGACATAGTGCCACCCTCTTCCTCCCTATTAGGAGATGTGCCTGTTGGGTAGCGCAAGCCTCGTGGAACGATTATGGGGTGAAAAGCCTGGAATTTTGGGTAATATTAGGGTAAAAGACTCCGCGAAATGCGCGGAGTGCGAACTATAGTAGGTTGAGTCAAAGGGTAGTTTGCCCAAAAATAATGTAAAGAAATAGTAATAGAGTCAACCCACAGAGGGATCGTGGGCCAAGGGAAAGTATAAATAGAGCAGGGCTCTATGAGGGAAAATAGTTCTTTGGAAAGATGGAATGTAATGGGTCCTTAAAGGAAATAGCTTGAAAGCGTCTGTAAGTTCGAGTCGAGGGAGTAGGGTAGAAGGGAGAGGCTCTGCATCTATGTGCACAGAGGCTTGGAAAGTTCGTAGCTATGTGTGTGGATCCCTGCAGCTGAGTGCGTAGGGTGGATCTGGATGTATTGTTGAAGATTGATAATAAAAATAAGTTTCTTCTGAATTCTGTGTTGATTGTGACTTTATTCTTTTATGATAAATGAACTATTATGATTTCTGCATTTGCTACGGTTGAGTACATGTGAACTGGGTTAACCTTGATGCGCAAAGTAACCAAAAGTAATAAATGTTTTCTTAAAGACCATTTTAACTAGATCAAACCATTAATAAGTGATTCAATCTGTAATAAGCACGATAAGGGTATTCTGATATGCACAGATCTGTTGTAGAGCGAGGCTTCAGAATAGCGCGCGAGCCCTAAACCACGTCCAAGAAATCCCTAGGGTGCAGAAACCTAGTTCCAGCACCCTCCCCTGCTACCTTGGGTGAGACCTCAGTTCGCGCTTCACAGGCTTTTGCCGAAAGGGCCGGTAGCTACGGGATTTGTTTGGCTAAATAATTCGTCTCAACCTAGGTCAAACCCAAATAAGCCAACAAATGGTTCCATTGCCGGGACTGAGATCTGCCTAAGGGGTGTTTGGTGTGAAAGGCGGGGACGTTAGAGGAAAGAGCGATGAAGGATTATGACAGTAGGACGGTAGTAATGGCGAGTGCCATCTAGTTACCAATATTCAAGGGAGCAGGAAGTGAAGATCTAGAAAAGTTTTGGTTTGTATTGAATTCAGTATCTAACGTGCAACAGATCACATATGATAATATCAAGAAAGCCGTCTTAGTCAGCACATTGTAGGACTAAGTGCTAACATGGTATATGAAGTATTCGGGCATCAACCCAACAGCGGGGATAGCGGACATCTGCACGGAGTTAGAAAAGGAGTTCAATCGGCCAAAATCGGAGTCGCAGTCGGTCATAGGATTCAAAGAAATCATGATGATGCTTGGTGAGACCCTATGGGATCTAGATTAGAGGTTAAAAAGCACTATTCACGAAGCCAACATGACTTTGACGGATGCACAACACTGCGCTTGGTTCATCGCATCACTAACACCATATCTAAAATCTCTTTTTTCACAGTAGAAGATCTCAATCCAAGCAGAAAAGCTAGAGGCAGCGATGGAGCTACACGAAACCTCGGTACAGGATCCAGGGTTGGGAGTTTAGAAAATCCAAGCGTAGGTCCAAAATTTGTGTTTGGAAATACAAAATTTAAAACAAGATTAGCCACGGAAGTTTGGGAAGAAGTTCGGTGCATCAAGTGTAGGGATCGGGGACATGATAAAGACCATTCTCCAGTTGTGGTAAACCTAGTGGTCATGGGGGGACCAACACCTTTGTGGCCAGAGGCATAGGTAGGGCCAAGCGTGATCGCCCCACTCTGGTGCACAATCTATCAAGTAGAAGGAAAACACAACACAGATAATTTCCATCTATTATCGAAATACAATCAGACCCCCCAGCAACTATTTTGCAACTTTTGTAGATCTATGGGTCACGAGGACAGAGATTGTCAAATGTTGGTGGATCAGGCATCTGCCTATCGAATATAGACTATGGGATGAGGTCAAATTTTAGTTGCAACATTTGTGTGCGGTGGATTCCAAGGATAGGGTCGAGGACGGGGCAAAATGGGACTAGGAAGGGGTCGAGGATAGCTAATTTGTTACAATTGTGGAGGAATAGGACACTAAACATGGGATTACACAAATCTAAATCGAGTATCATGTCACTAATGTGAACAATTCGACTATGAACTGCTTGATTACCCTATGCTGCTAGCACAGATTCGCAAAAAAAGGAAAACACCTCCTATGATGACACAGAATGTCCAGATGATGAGGGCCGAACCACGCGATGAAGAACCTAAAGTAAATATGGTACTAAGGAGCAATGCAATCTTAGAAGGAGATCAGTCTGAGCCGTATAAAGGTCCCTCGATGTTAACAACTTCCATAGAAACTTGCATGAAGTTACTTCATGATAATAGGGCAGTGAAAGGATTGCAGGAGGTAATTAACAAATACATAGGATGGGGAGAACCTCGCATAGTCAGATAAATGGGGAGCCATACATCGTGGACCAGACAAGAAATGTAGTTAATAGCACAGATTGGTGACTATGAGATGGATCAGGTCATTCTGGACCTCAGTTCGGATACAAACGTCTTTCCCAAGCAAACATGGGAGCGTATCGGCAAGCCCCCACTCCAATGGTCTCCGATCCAATTACGGATGGAAAATCAGTAGAATATCTTTCCCATGGGTAGGCTGCAAGGAATCACCATAGACCTGGATCGTGCAAGCACTAGAACGGACTTTGAAGTTATTGAGATAATGGATGAAAAAATTCTGTACCCTGTGTTGTTGGGAATAGACTGGGCCATCAACATGAATGGGATTATTAATTTCAAGCACAGGAAGATGATATTTGAGAAAAAGTCACGCCGTGTATTGGTTCCATTAGATCCAACCAAGGGACCCCACTACACAGAACCTATGCACGACGATGAGCAAGACGAAGCATTAGATTGCATCTACCAAATTGCTACGCAAAGGCCAATAAAGGGTAAGGTAATGGAGGAACCAAGAATTTCACAAGGTTATGTGGAACCATACACCGATGATTCAAAGGAAGAAGACAAGCAATGGTTGAACAAAATGAATGGGGCAACTACTTTAAGCTGCAATGTGCTGACAAAATCCATATATTGCATTAAAGCTCAAGACCGTGAGCTGCCATTGTATGATGGGCTCACAATAGTAAATGAATTCCTGACGAAGTTTGAGAGTGCAGTACCAGAGTACTAGTGATTTGATGCGCTCAAATGGGCATTGCGCGCGACACCAGCGCGATGGTGGGGTACCCATGAAGGAACTTTCATAGATTGGTGAAGCTATAAGCACATGATGCATATACGATTTGGGGAGCCAGCACTCCAACCGATAATTTGTTTACGAGAGCAAAGCCATTGACACCATACAAACTGATTTGGTTCCAAATATAAAGTTGCAAGATGTACCATTTGTGTGTTTTGCACATTATTGAGATCGAAAAATTGCTCCATTTGTAATATCCATGTTGCGGGATCCTTGCCATCAAAATTCCTCCTATCGATTTTTGGAATATGGTAGGTCTTCGATCCAACATTAGAGTCTATGAAATCATGATTAACATTTTGTTTTTTTCGCATCATGAGTTTCCTTTACTACCCTTTCACCATTTGTAAGTATTTCTTGTAGAAAATTTGTCAAATCTGTCTTCAAATCTGCCATGTCTCTCTTCAAAAATCTGTCTTCAAATCTATCTTCAAGTCATCCATCTTAGCTTCTATGCCCTTTATCTTAGATTCCACACCATTTATCTTAGCTTCTATTAGCTTTTGTGAGAGTGACATTTGTTGCACTTGGTCTTATAATTTTGATATATCATGTGGCATTTCTTCCTTTTCTTCATGATTCATGCTAGAGATTTCAGGTTGCTTACTAGGTGTTTGCATTTTCTTTCTTCGGGGCATCAATTACCGATAATAATGCTCTACTATGCCCTTTGAATTCCTTCAAAATAATTTTTCAAACCAAGCTTAAGCAAAAATTTAAAAAAATCTACACACTTTTTTTCATTTTGTAGGAGCTCGATATTGCCTCTGATGTATCTCTGTAATTTTGAATCATCCAATTCTAAAATTGTGACCTATAGTAACCCTCTATGTCCTCTTTCCAATTCCACCAGTTTGATCCAAATTGGATTCTCCAAGGACGAGTTACGCCAAATCTCCCACAGTGACCTGATTATAAACTAGTTCAGTAGAGGGAACTTGTATGACATGCCACGTGTCCCTATTTTGACCTTTGGCTCTAAAAATATATACAAGAAACTGCAGTCTGTCCTCTTTCTGTATCTTCTTATGAACTTCAGTCCGATGCTCAGAGAGAAAGCTATGAAAATTTTCCCCAGGTCACCTATTTGGAATGTAATTCAATAGTCTACAAAAAGACCAACTTCCTTAGATCATATCTCTGCAAATATAGCATGAAAATATCTGAAATTTGGACCCAAGGTTTAGTGCAATTTCATCTCAAATTTTTTTTTTTTTGCCACTTCTAAAATGTCATAGAAAAAAGTTATAGAGAAAATGCCACGATGACCTATTTGGAGCAGCCAAACCCTAGAATCCAAAGCTTTGATACCAAATGTTATGAAACCAGCTCACAAAAAGATAGAAAAGATAGATCAACGCCTTAGAATTCAGCCTCTTCGAGGGGGAAACCTCCTTTACATTACACAAATGAATTATTCTTTGATGATTCAAATGACAAGACCTCCTTTCTATATATAGGAGTCTAAGGAGTCACAATATAACCTAGTTGACCTAACAATAATAATATAAAGGCACAAAAATAACAATAGAGGGATTCTATGGGGCACAGTAATAACAATATGGGGATAATAGGGGCACAACAATATTAATAAGGGATATCACTACAATAGTAATGGAGTAATCACTAGTATTACAGGGACCTAACATTTGATGACTAACTTCTTTAGGGCATGTAACAACTGTTGTAGGGGTTGATGGACCCTAATAGTATCGATCTATAATTTGGAGTTGATGTGCCCAAATGGATCTGTAACGGTTGCCCCCTAAAGCATGAAGTCATAAATATATATGTCAAGTGAAATGATTTATCACGAGGAGAGGAGGTTTCGAAATGAAAGGTGGCTTGCATCAATTACAATACATATCATGATGATTTGATTTTTCTCATGAACTAGCTGAGGGAGGCATACCCCTACTCATCTTATAAACTTTCATTACATGTACAAATATAGTCGTCTACTGATATAGACCCATGAATGGTTCACCATGAATGTAAGTCCATTGTACATTTGATTTAGTACTCCTGAATATATTGCAGCCCGGATGGATGAAACTAGATCCAGGGTCTTCAATCTCATCCAATCTTTTGTTCAAGTACAAGTCTAACCATGTGAATGGATGTTCTGAAGTTGAACATGGAAACATCATCTAATTACCAGCCAATGATGTAAGCAGTTAACAGATGTGAGAGGAATCACCAATAATGAAAATGACCCTCAAGGTACTACAGTACATTTCACATTGTGTGAATAAATGATTTGATGTTGAACACCATACAAAGTCTTTTGGTCGAAAGCCATTGATGTCAACCTATCGTCGGAAGCGAGAAAACTGCCATTGATGTATGCAAGCTTCAAGATACTGAAGGGGTGTTTCTAAGTCAACTTCTTGGATGATGTGCTGAAATAGACAAGAAGTGACTCATCACAGGAGGGCCTTGATGTATCCCACATCTATGACACGAAACGAGGTAAATGATTTTGAAGATGAGAATCGATTAATGACACAAGGTTCAGGAATGATGGTCATGAAAATGAAGGTTTACGATATTGCAATGGATGAAGTTTTGAACTGAATGAATTCTCTTGAACATATCAGTGACACTAAGATGAATTGGTAGCATTGACCCAAAAAAAAGTAATGGATGGTATGATAGACCAACGGTGTGATAACCATCAAGCTGAATGACCCAACCCACATAGTCACAGTGATGCGGTGAAAGTGTCATGTTCAAGAGCGACTTGATACCATAAGGTTTTCTTGGCTTTTTCACATTTTCCTTAATCATTGCTAACTAGTACCTCTTTATTTTTATCAATCTTGAGAAGGATAACATATGATTGTTGTATAATTTCACCCTTCAGGTGAATCCATCGCTTTTTGATTCTTTAATGAGTGTAGCGAAGGTGAAACTCGGTCTTGTCTAAATGGAAAAGTTTGTCGCTATTTGATGTTTTTAACGAGTTTAACAACAAAGACGACTTGGTCCTTTTCATGTTTAGAGAGTTTGAAAAGGGACGAAAAGGAAACTCCATAAGTTCTTTTTCATAAAATAATCTCTCAAGTTTGAAAAAGCGTAAAATAATACAAGAGAGATGTCATTTCCAATCCTTTAATGAGCTGGAATAGATAAGCGCTCGAAAATATTTTCATATTTGGAGAGTCTGAAAAGAGTTTAAAGAGGACTCTATGGGGGTTTCTTTTCGTTTTTAACAAAGCTCGAAAAAGAAACAAAAGTTTGGTTTGTGGTAAAAGATGTTCAATTTACCCTTGAGCACATTGAATTCTACTTTCAGTAGTTAAACCTGCTCAAAAACTCCATCAAAGAGGATTAAAAATACATGTTCATGGATAAAATGAATAAAAACTTAACAGTTACTTGATTAATGTGCAAGAATTAAACATAAAAACAAGTTTTATTATTCATTTTCACTATTTCACTTTCACCCTTTGACTTTGGTGCTCTAGAGCAATTTTTTACCTCAAAGTTCACCAGCTAATTATGGAGGATCATTTCTTGTGCCATCTGGATTGGTAGGAGCTATCCCTATTCACTTCCATTTTATTTCATTTACTTTCAATTTTAAGAAAAAAAATTTGGTTTTTGACGCCCCTAGGGTTTCATTTTGTGCACTCTAGATCAACGCACCCTTTCAATATCAAAAGGTGCGTTGTATTGCATACACCTGGAAGGCAGTATTCATTGCAGCGCACTGTCTCTAATGGAGGGGTGCGATGGGTGCAAAACCCAAATTTTGACAGCTGTTCGCTCCCAAATTTTCAACTCTTTTTTTGCAAAAATGGGTCCTAATTTGTCTAATGGTTTCATTTCAGACATTCATCGCATCAAAATGGTGATTATATGGAGAGAACAAGAGCATGAAGAATAAGACACGATTGCCCTAAATTATCAGGGAATAGTTGATGCCCTAAGGAACTGTGGATTACTGAAGTATTTTTCGATTATTCAGCGTGCGGCAACAAATTGAACTTCTACAGTACCTTGTTCGTTCTTGGGATCCTACCAATTAGGTTTTTCACATTAGGGGAAAAGTGATTCACTTTACCATCGAGGATATTTACTTTTTGACTAGACTATCAAGGCAGGGTGCCCGCATCTCATTATTAGGATTTACCAAAGGAGGTGAATCGGTGAGATATTATATATGAAAGTTCTGCTGGGAAGGAGCTCAACCTAGCAGAGACGGAAAGATCAACATTAGGGATGTCAATGATTTACCTTTGAGAACAATCCTTTTTACCCTTTCCAAACTGGTTGGCAGCACAACTTTACACTTTGCAAATAGGTCATATATGCAATATGCTTTAGAGTGCTTGGAACGCAAGGTATTCAACTGGTGTGAGGTAGTTCTTCCATCCATGAAAGAACAACTGACCAAGGTAAAGAATGGAAAGACAAAAAAATTTGGTTATGGGTCTATCTTGATTTCTTTTGCCTTGGAGAGAATTCCACTCATGCAGCCACAACACATCTCACTGAGAGTACCTGGACCTAGAGACCCGCAGATGCAGAGGTGGGTAGATCCTATGGCTAGGCATGCTAGCCAGTCATTGATCTTGTTTTCTTCTGCTTTCTTTGAGTGGTTCGACCAATAAGATATGACCTTCACCTAATATCCATATTCAGGGATGGATTTCCATGGTGATCCAGATCTGATGTTACTAGTTGGAGCATAGTGGAGTGCTATTGGTAAACAGTTTGACCACACTGTTTTTCTTTTTAAAGTTTCTACATTTTTTTGTTTTATTATTATTGCCAAGAATAAACAAATATTTTTTATATGTATGCAGATGTTGGATCTGTTTGACCGGTGGGACACCAACGAGAGGCAGGTGCACTAGTACAGAGAGCTGTTTGGAGAGCAGTTCTCTGAGACTTGGATTTAGCAGAGACATTGGCCAAGCTACAATATCACATAGAGGGTTTGGCCCTCAGTATTCCATATGTTCGGATCGAGGAGTTAACTATGTGATTGCAACGCCATACCATTGGTGTGCTGAGTCGTTGGATGAGGCTCCTATGCATGATAGCATAGGCCGTGACTTGTTATCATGAGCAACACTATTTTACTTGGATATTTTATGCATGCATTTTTGTGTTTTTGGGGTCAGATGACTGATTTTTGTCTTGGACACAAACTATCTGTAAAACCCTATATACAACTATCTATTTAAATTTCAGAGTTTTATTATGGTTAAGTGATGCAACCCTATTCAAATGATGATGTGAATTAAAAATGTTTACTTTACATATGTCTCAAATGTCTATTTAGCACATAGTTTGCTAGAGAGTGAGTTAATGTATTTAGATTTTTGGAAATATGTTGATATTGAATAAACTCAAAACACCTTTCCGAAATACGAACTCTAAGGAACATGCGATGAATTGTTGGGTTTTAGACGGTATAGATGCCAGTAAGTTGTAGTACAACAAGTTGTGAGTCTAGCCTAATGATGATTTGATGTATTCCAAGTGAAATGGCATCAGAGAGGAGTTCAATCAATGCACTATACTTAGCGATATTGTTTATCGATTGTCCAATACACATCCCTCTAAAACTCACTAACTTGCCACTTGGAGCGAAAATGGCCCATGCTGCAAAAGATAAATTCTGCGTACTACGACTGGCTCCATCGGCATAACCAACAAATGGTTCCGAAAAGTTCGACATCTGCAACAAATGCAAAGTGGATTACCTAACAAAAAAAAAAAATCTAAAAGAAACTAACACACAGATGCAATCAAAGCGTATATACAATGAGTTTTACTACACTCAACTAAGCATAGTAACGTTTAAGGTACAACCCATTTCGGGGCTGCGACAATGGAATCCCATCATAGTCCACTAACTCACAGGTACCTTTCGTCAACACACAGTTAACAATATAAGGGCCTATCCATAGCGGTTCAAATTTCCCTGCTCCAAGTTTATCAGAATCCTGATCGTAAAACAAGACCAAGTCACCTTTTGAGAAGACACGAGGCTTAACATTTTTATCATATTGTGCCTTGATGCATTTTTTATGTGCCTCATTAGCCACTGAAGCATCATGATAGGTTTCATCTAGATGGATTAACTCCAAAAAATGCGCTTCTTCTTCAAAAGTGTCAGGTAGTAGTTCAATCGTGAGTTTGAGAGACGAGATTTCATATTGGATTGCAAACCATACACCAACTGAAAAGGCATAAATCCAGTCACATTTCTCACCGAAGTTCGATATGCCCACAAAGCCTAGTACATGATTAAATGCCAATTCCTTTTATGAACTCCAATCATTCTTTGCAACATACGCTTAAGGAATTTGTTGATAGCCTCAACTTGTCCATTAGCTTATGGGTAGTATGGAGTAGAACTATCATGTGACAGTCCTAATTTGGCAATTAATTCGACCATCATGTGATTGCGAAAATGTGACCCATGATATGTAACTATAGCTTGTGGTACACCAAACTTGGAAACCACATGGTTGAAAAAAAACAGAGCAGATGTTTCACCACTGTTGTGCAATGTTGGCATCGCCTCGGCCCATTTGGTAAAATAGTCAACAGTGACTATAATATACCCATGCCCCCCAGCCAAAGTGGGGTTACATGTCATAACGTCAATGCCCCATTTTACGAATGGGCCAACAGCAACAACTGGATGCAGTGGTGCAGGTGGTAATTTGGTTTTACGATCAAATATCTGGCAAGCATGGAAACTTCTGAAAGCAAGAATGTAATCTTTGAATATGGTTGGCCAAAAGTAACCAATGCATAGAATTTTCTGTGCAGTTGCGTAACCAGATAAATTCCCCCCACAAGCACCCAAATCACACTCATTCAAGGCTTTTCCGGCCTCCTCATGAGTAAGGCACCTACGTAAGATCATATCGACACCATGATGATAAAGTGTATCACCAATGATCAGATAATCTTTGGCTTGGTATCGAATATGTCGTTGTTCAGAGCGAGAGGTATTAGGATGAAAAGCTTGGGTCTAGAGATAGACCAGTATATCCCCATACCATGGATCACTTGACGAGATCAGAAATAGAGACTCATCCAAGATTGATGCTTCTGACGTTAAATAATTGGAGGATGAGGGAAGATCACAAAGTAACTCAGCAAAGACAAGGGATTTCTTTGATTTAGATTTGATGAATTCCAAATCAAAATCTTGAAAGATAATTATCCATTTAGAATACTTTCCCCCCAGCAATTGACATGACAAAATTTATGCCATAGGGTTGCAATCTGATACAATGGTAGTTTTGCGAAGGAGGATGTAATGACGAAATCTCTTCACATCTTGAATGGCTACCAAGGCTAACTTTTCGACATATGAATATTTACTTTCTATATCATTGAGATTACAACTAAAATAATAAATAGGATTTTCAGTTCCATTTTCTTCTTGAACTAAAACCATACCAATGGTTGTATCTGCAGCTGTGATATATAGGTAAAAGTCTTTTTGATAGTTTGGGGCATACATTAATGATGCTCTAATCAGGGAAGCTTTGAGACAACCAAAAGAAGCTTGCGCAACTTGGTCCCAATGGAAGGGTACCCCTTTCTTCAATAGACTTGTATAACCTTTAGCTAATTCAGCATAGTTTGGAATGAACCTCCTCAGAAAGTTTACCTTCCCTTGGATTCTCTGTATCTATAACAAGTTTGAAGGTGGAGGCAAGTTAAGGATTGCCTAAACCTTAATGGGATTGAGTCTAATTCCATCTTTTGAAACTATGAAACCAAGCAATCGACAAGATCCAACACAAAACACACAATTATGTGGATTGAGTCTTATCTTGTAGTGTTGACATCGTAAGAATATTTGTCTCAAATGTTGCAGGTGATCAATCCATTTTCGTGAATGAGAAGGCAAAACATCAAGATAAAGTTGAACAATGTGCTTGATGTCATGGAAGGCTTAATTCATCACCCTCTGAAGTGTAGCCCCTACATTCGTCAAACCAAAAGGTAGCTTTCGATAAGCGAATGTGCCCCATGGACAAATAAAAGCAATTTTCGATTGCTCCTGTGGACGGATATTAATTTGATTGTAGCTAGAAAATCCATCCATGAATGAAAAGATTTCACATCTGGCACATTCGTCAATAATCTCGTCGATAAAAGGTGTAGGATAATTTTCCTTTGGACATGCTTGGTTCACATCCCTATAATCGACGCACACTCGAATTGTCCCTTGTTTTTTCATCACTAGAACAATATTTGATACCCAACTAGTTAAAGGTACACGAAAAATGAAGCCAGCACGCAAAAGTTTTTCAGCCTCTGCTTTAATGGCAGCAGCTTTCTTAGGATGAACAAATCGAAGCCACTGTCATAATGGTTTGATATCAAGGTACATTTTGATCTCATGTTCAGCAATACTTGAGTCAATGCCTGACATCTCCTCATAATACCATGCAAAGATATCTCAAAATTCGCGAAAAAGAGCACAATAATTATCAAGTTCCAATGGAGAACATGATTTGCCAACATGAATGTTTTCTACAATGTTAGGCTTGGTCGAAATGTTTATAGAAATCATTTCTTCTATGTTGGACAAATTACGCTCAAAATCTACACTATTTACAAAATTTTACAAAAAATCAATGATCGATGGGTGATTTAGTTCATTTGAATAATATTCATTGTCATCTAGGAGGTGGGAACGATGATGATAATCTTCCCACGACATCTCTCCTATCATCATTGATTGGACGATTCCTTTATCTCTAGAATGTATACGTGAAAAAGGATCTAAAGAGGTACCATATTCTAACGATCTATCTACCCATACAATTTTTGAGTGCGGATTAGGGTTTGTGGCACAAGCCCGAAAAATTGATTGCTATGAGGATTCAATGGGGCTTAGCGGCGACGCCTCGTTATGGCCATCAATTTCAAAGTAGTTGGAAATATTCGTAAAATCAAATGATGTAGAATAAATCATGTTGCAATTCTCTACTCTTGCCACTTCCGCCAAACTAGATGGTGACAGGAGGGTAAAAGTGCCCATCAGGGAAGGATCTTTAAGGAGACCTACTCCAACACTTTGAAGTGACAGTGGGTTTCCGTGTATCAACGGAATACTTCCCATAGCCTGTGAACTATTGGTAAAGAAGTCTAATTTATCAATGATTGTGATTCAACCCTTGAAATGGAATGCAATTGTACGGAAGTATGTGGAAAGAACAATAACCATGGCATATACCCAAGGCCTTCCTAGTAAAATGTTGTAATCGAGGAGTCTGTCAACTACCTTGACATCAATAGTAATTGTCTTGCCCCCTAGTTTGATTTGTAGGTTACTCAAAATCCCATATGGAGTGTATGTTCTTCCATCAAATGCCTTTAACATAGTTGGTGATCGTGACGAGGGCAATGAACCAAGTGTTTTCTAGCAGCTTATGGACATAATGTAAGTAGATGCCCCCTCATCAATAATAGTTGGTGAACATTCTTATTGAGAGATTTTACTTGTGTTAGGAAAGCTAATTGTGACGGTAACTATGGTGAATATCCCACATGGTTAAAAACCACAAGATTTGAATCCATAGGATCTATTCCACCTATTCTTGACAATAAAGCTTGTTTATGGGAGGGACAGTTTTGCAACACCTTGAGTGTCGACATAGTGGAAGGTGATTGAGCTCCAATATATTATAGTTTTGAGCTACTCGAGCATGAGGATTGAATGTTTATTTGTGCACAACTCCCTTTAATGGCTTTATCGTCAATTCAAGTACAATTGGTGGAACAACTTCTGATGAAGTCGGGGTCAAAGTACTAGGTTGATCAGTGACCTAGTTATTCGACGATGATGGATTTCCATAATATTTGTTCCTTGTTGACACCAAAACATCATTTTGTAGATTTTCGATGGATAATATGGGTACTTGGGATGTGGAAGCATGGTCAGTTGCAACGAAATGTGTCTCCGGGGTTGGAAACAGATCTGTCAACACTGCGGATGTGGTTGAGGTCTTTAACAATTTAGAGACCTCAGAGTGATGTGGAAAATCTCTTGTATAATTCTCATCATTACATATTAGACATGAATAACGAGGTTTCCTGGCCATGGTAGGGGAACCAGATGATTTCTCTAGAGTGGAGTTTTCTTGTTTCTTTTTGTTATTCTTCCCCTTTTTCTTACCTCCTGGTTGCTTTGGAATTTTTCCTTTATCAAATGACATGGCATTAATCTCAGAGGCATGAGTGTTTTCTAATGCATTTGCAACTTGATTGGAAATAGCAAGAGTTTGACCAGACAGTCTTCCTGTTCCCTTTATGCTTGAAGAACTGATCACACCATTGTCGGCACGAGAGTCCTTACTCGATTGTGGGGGTGGTGGAATAGTGTAAGCTAGTCTAGGTTCATGAGGGATTTTATCATAGAGCGTGCTAGATTGTGTGTAAATCAAATCCAAGTATTGGGCACGAGCAATAACTTGCTCTTCTATGACAACTCCACCTTTTTGCACATCCTCGGTGATTGATGGCAATAAGGACTTTATGAACCACTCAACTAAAAGCTGATCGGGAATGTATGTCTTAACTATTCAACGATGATGTCACCACTCATGAATATGATTTGATATATGGGTGGAGGTAGTCTATTTAAAGTTTGTTAAGAGTTCCGTTCCAATCTCGTATCTGATAGGCAACTAGAAGTGGGTCAAAAAGGTAGTGGCTAAAGTGGTGAAGTTACTGAAAGAAGCTATTGGTAATTCAATGTACCATTTAGTAGCTGGACCAATAAGTGTTCTTTGGAAAAGACGAAGTCTGATCGAATCATCATTCAAAGTGTTGGATGAACACCATAAATGAAAGGTCATAACATGATTTGATGGGTCTTCTATAGGATTTCTGTTAAACTTCAAAATATCATATGGTAACTTGTGTAGAATCACTGGCCACCAAGGTAGATATGCAATTGGATTGTTGGTGAGCCGGTTTAAATCTGGTAATTCTAAAGTTGCTACGAATAGCAACTGTCGATTCAAGTCAGGTTGAACATACCCAGGATATGATGGAATTGCCTATGCAATAGGTCTTTGCAGACCATCGTAGGGCATCTGCATTTGGTAACTTTGGTATGGTTGTTGAACAAAAATAGTATAAGGTGGTTGTTGATAACAAGATTGAAATTGTGGTTGTCCATAACCTACAAAGCCTTGTTGCCCAAGACCTTGGTAAGCTTGATATTGATCAAAACCAAGTTGAGCTTCTCAACCAAGTCCAAACTGAGGTTGGAACTGTTGGAATTGGGGTTGTTGGAATTGTGGCAACATGGTTGTTGAGACAACTTTTGTTGCCCAGTAATGCAAGGTTGACCAGGCTGTGAATAAACTATACCAGTGTAAGTCTGGGTCAATCCAAATAAAGGTATACTAACCTAAGGTTGTTGCTGAGCTCCAGAAATAAGTGGTTGTTGTATAACAACTTGAGAAACTTGAACCTCTTGACTTGAAACTTGTGGTTGCAAGGAAGAAGGATTGGTTTGTACCGGTTGAGATACAATAGTTTGAGCTTGTGATTGTGGCACAGTAGTAACAACAGGTGTAGTAGAAATATTTAACACAGTTTGCATTGGTTGTGTTGGATACACAAGCCTTGGTTGAGTTGGCATTACTGGTTTCCATTGAAAAACTCTAATTCTAGTTTGACTTTAATATTGTGGGAAATTACCATATGGTTGTCCTCCAGAATAAGAAGGATACGGTGAATAAGCATATTGCTCTCCATATGGTGGAAATCTAGTATTTAATGGATATACAGGTCTTTGTTGACCAGATTGCCTAGCATGATACCGATGTGTAGGATCAAACTGTTGAGCTCCCATTAGAGAAGAACCAGGTAGAATTCCAGATGAGGACATGGGTGATGACCATGGTGCAGAAGCAACCCCTGAGTGGGTTCCAGACAATGATTGGTAACCAATTGGGATGGACGATTCACCATGCAGGTGCGACTTAGGTGTGGTAGAAAACATCGAAGGATTTACAATAGAAGATTATGTTGTAGTTGCATAAAATGATACAGTCTTGGATGTTAAGGGTTATTCATCCATAGTTAACTTGCCTAAAAGTTGTCCTAAAGATTTGATGAGAACTTGCAAGGAAGCAGGATCAGATGAACCAAAGTAATCAGGAGTAGTAGGGTAAATATTAAGCCTGGTTCCAAAGTGAAATGGGGTTCCAGGTGTGGAATATTCTACTAATTCCTCCTCTATGGCAATCAAATCAGGTGGAAGAACCTGACCGTCAGGTCCATAAAAGATTTCTTGTGTTAATGAAAGTGTAGTTTCAATAGTGGCTGATGTCTAATGGGTAACAACTTCTTAATGTTGAAATTTGAAGTTCAGATGGTTAGGTAAATGAACAACAGTTTCAAAGGGAGGTTCCTGAACAACATCAGGTTCAGATGTAACTATCTATTTGAACTGGGATAGATTCTGGACCAACTCCTGGTTGAGATATTTCAAGTTCAAAAGCACTTTTTGGTTGAATAGTTTCAAGCTGAGTATTAACTTGTTGTTGGACAACTTCAGTTACTGTTACACTAGGATCAGTGCTAATGTCCTCAGGTAATTGTGTAACTTCTTGTTTAGGAAAAGATGTACCAGAAATAGTTGGAGTAACTGGAGTCTCTGTAGCTATTGAAACAAATGTTTCAGGTAATCCAGATGAAGAACTAGGTGTTCTTGATGTACTAGACTTAGTTAAACGAGACCGCTTTGTTCGAATTGGTGTCACTTCAGGAGGCAGAGGCAGTTGGCTCACTATTCTTTGTGAACGACGGGGTTTGGGTTGATGTTCCTCCATGATTGCTAATTAATTTTTTCAACTTAAAATCAAGTAAGGAATGAGGATGTTATTCATGGTCAATTCATTTTTATGACACTAAAACACAACTTCGCTTTTTCATTTTTAAAGAGTGGAGAAAAAGCAAAAGATGACTCTAGTCGCCTTTGATGTTTAATGAGCTTGGAAGGACAAGTGATCAGATGATCCTTTTAATTTTAAAGAGTCGAAAAGGAATGAAAGTGACTTCTCTAGAGATTCTAGACAAGAGGGTTTACCAGACAAATCACAAAACTGCAATATACACCTTGGTGATAAATGAAAGAGAAATGACCAAGGACTTTATGTACGGTAGTCAATCTTCCCGAATGCTGTGTTTGATGTGTTGTGATCAGTAAGGAGGAGGACTCAGATTCCTAGGGATAAAGTATTTCAACATTGGGGTCTCCCATTATATACTCGATGGTACAGGGAACACAAGTCCATACTAACACTTATCGAATTAGAGAGGAGGAATCACCCAACCTTCAATGAAAATGATAGCCACTAGGTTTAAAGACACTGAAACATGTCTCTAGCCTAGACCTCTAGATGTTTTTTGTTAAGTTCCAATGTGTTATTAGCTTAATTGATGTTTATTTTAAGTTGATCTTGCTTAGAACTTTGAATTTCAAGGTTCACTCCGATGTGTGTTCTGAAATTCCTAAGAATGCAACTAGAATGAGGAGCACTCTTTCCATTTAATTTCAGCAATGAAAATCCTAGCTATGAGGGATAGAGCATACAAGTACTTTTTGAACAAGCAATAAAGAGCACAAACTAATGCAATTCCATAAACCATTCCTTTTGAACACACAAACTCAAGCTCTAAAATGCAAATTGCATGTATTTCTTTTCAATTTCTCTTAACGTGAATGATGCAATAAGAAAAACTAATGCACAAACTATTCAAAACTATTTTTTCATAAAAAATGACGATTTGTGACAATTTATTTTAAAATGGAAAAGAACACTATACGACACTTTTGATTTTAAATAAATGAAGATTTTCGACACTTTAAATGAAAATACAAATCAAATACACAACTAAATCAATCAATTATTTATGAAGGAAGACTTTACGACACTTCATTTTTTCAAAGAAAATGACGATCTTACGACACTTTTCTATTGACAAAACAATCGATCAAAACTACCTTTCAATAGTGGATTTCAAATGACGAAAGAAATACATAAAAAAAACATCCAACAATCCAGTCTAAGTAGGGCCAAATTAAGGAGATGAAAAGCTTTTACATAGATAAAACATCATTGACATTCATCAAATCATTCAAACAAGAGAAATTTGGCAAAACTTTCAGTTTCTAGATGGGAAACTGACCCTAAAGGGATCAATGTAGGCAGTAGTTAGAGACAGTGCGATGAATTGCAATGAACCTATGTGGGAAGTGCACTGTGTCCTTCACCAGACTGTGCTGATGACTGTAAGCAATTTTGAAGACAATTTTGTCATAGTTTCCACTGAATTTTCAATGAAAGAGGACTGAAATAAATAAACGACCACAAGCAAAGTATGTATAAATGTCTTAAGAGGCTGATAAACTACTAAGAAGGATAAACGATCCCCAATGGAGTCGCCAATTTGTTTCAGGAATATTTAGTGTTCTTGGACAAACACCTAACCCTCTAGATCTTGTAGCAGGTCTAGAAACACCAAACAAAATAATCTTAACCTTTTCTATAATCAACAGATAAAACAAGAGAGAAGAGAAACCTACTTGTAGTTTTCGCTAGCTCCTTGTCTTCGTTGACTGATCTTGCTGCTCCTTTCCGTACTTAAACCACTTGGAAAGTACCTACACAACTACAGAAACAAAAACCCATCAAGGCAAATGATAATGATCTATTGCTTATAAATAACATGGAATTGAGAACGTGATATACATATGAAAGCATTAAGATGTAACACAAGCATAAGGAAAAAGTCTTGAAAAAAATTTATTGATAAGAGGAAAGATTTCAACCCATATGAGCTCGATCCAGTAGTACTCTTCCAATTCAATCCCTCTTCAACTCATGAAAAGCAAGATACTACAACACTATTACAAAACTTGCACTCAGTTCTAATTTCATATCACCAACGTCTCCTTACAACTCAATATTTTTCAGCGCTTGATCTCTTAGATGAGTGATATTTTTATAGGTGAGTGAAGAAGGTTATGCCATCAATGGTGGTAATGAATGCCTTTCTAAATTTAGAAATCAATACCATGTAAGAAGGGATAGGGGATTGATGTTTCCTAATTCCCTTTCTCATCCAAATGCGAACTCAAAGGAGCAGGTGGCATTGAGAAACTTGTAGAGGCTTCCAATGGATAAGGAATCTTCAAATCCTCATGGAAATTTGCTCAAATTCGCTTAGTGTAGGCCAAAGAGATACCAAGTGCATTGCATAGCACCCTGTCAGTGTATGGTTTGCATTATAGTGCACCCTAATGAAGGCCTACCTATGCTGATATTCTTAGAGGTAGTTTTTGGATGTTTTCAGTGATGGAACTTGTTTGGAAGTAAGGCATGCTGATGACTAACTTCTTTAGGGCATGTAACAATTACAATAGGGGTTGATGGGCCCTAATAGTATCGATCTGTAATTTGGGGTTGATGTGCCCAAATGGATCTGTAACACTACTGGAGCCCTTCAGTAAATGAAAGGTATTATTCCCTACTAAGAGGTTTCTTGTTGAATCTTTTATCACTTTAAGTCATGGAACTATACCTGAATCAAGATTCCAATAGGCAGTTTCTTGCAGAAAATTAAACAAGGAACCTCAGGATGATGAGATAGAAGGTTAAGGAGCTTATCCTTTAAGGAATGTGAAGGGGAAAGAATCATTAAGAATGATCCTGTGAAGGACACCCCTCATTTGAAGCAATGGAAGTTGTAGAAGAATAATATTAGTTCTGAAGATAAACCCAAACTGGCATCTATTAGGGACTATTGGGATGAACAAACCTCTAAAGAATTTTTTTATTTACTAAAGGGAGTATGAGGATATGTTCCCTGCATTAGATTTAGAGCTAAAGGGTCTTAAATAAGACTTAGGAGAGATGAACATTGTTCTCAAGCCTGATGCCAGACCTATAAAGCATCAACCTTATCGTCTGAATCAAAGAGTGAAAGAAAAGTACAAGAAGGATATTGATAAGATGTTAGCAACAAGACTTATTTTTATTGTTAATGAAGTTGAATGGATTATCCCCATCATTATTTAAGATAAGAAATTTTCAGTGGACAAATCTTACTCCTTCACAGAGGGGTTCTCTTGATATCATTGTTAAGATTGTTGAAGAAGATAAGACAAAAACTACTTTCACCATTGAATGGGGGTCATATGCCTATCATCTTATGCCTTTTGGCCTTAATAATGCTCTTTCTCTATTTTCCAAAATTGTTATCGTAGCCTTTAGGGACTACATACACAGGTTATTATAGGTATATATGGATTACTAGACCATTTACATACTTTTGAAAAAACTTTCATGTATGTTGAGAATAATGTTTGATCAATGTAATCAACTATAGATCTCTCTAAATTTGAATAAATGTGTCTTTCTTGTGCCTTTTGGAACTTCATTGGGACATATCATATGTAAGGATGGTGTATCAATACATCCTGCCAAAGTTGCAACAATTCTCAATATGTTGCCTCCTACAAGTATAAAGCAATTGAGATCTATATTGGGACATATGAGTTATTATCATAGATTTATCTGAAAGCATGCTCTAATGACTACTCCACTAGAGAAATTGTTGAAGAATACTAAACCTTTTATATCGACCTCTGAGTGTGATGTTAATTTTGATGCTCTGAAGGAAAATTTAGCAAGTGCTACAATTCTGGTCTATCCTAACTGGAATAAGGAATTCCATGTGCACATTGATGCATCTAGTAATACTCTTGGTTCCATCCTTATGCAACTTGGAGAAGGAAATATAGAACATCCAATATACTTTGCAAGTCAAAAACTCTCTATTGAAAAATGCAACTACACCACAATTGAGCATGAGGCTTTAGGAATGGTTTATTCACTTTAAACGTTTCAACATTATTTGCTTGGAGGTCATTTTGAGTTCTTCACTAATCATTTTACATTGAAGTACCTAGTCAATAAACCTATACAAGAAGGTATATTTTACCAATGGTTTTTTTAATTCCATGATTTTTCCTTTGAATTTATTGTAAGTCCAAGTCGAACCAATACAGGGCTAGATCATCATTCCCACTTAGATTCAGGGGAATCTAAACGTTTTGTTGATGATCAACTTCCTAGTGCATATGTGTTCACATTTGAACATAAACTAGACTACCTTGAGGATATTTCATTGTTCTTGACTATTGGTAAGTGCCCAGATAATTAGTCTACCACTCAGAAAAGGAATTTGGTTGTAAAATAAGTGAACTATTAGCTGATTGTAGTCTAGTTGTACAAGTTGGGACTTGAAAATATTTTGCACAGGTCTATTTGGACCATGAAAGGGATGAAATCCTATGGGAATGTTATATTGGTGTTGTAGGAGGACATGTAGGAAGAAAATATACTTCAAGGAAGGTGCTTCAGGTAGGACCATGGTGTCCAACCTTATTTAAGGATGCAAAGGATTTTAGTAAGAATTATGATGTTTTCCAGAGAGATGAGAGGTCCTCACATTGAGATAAGCTTGCACTTGATCCAATTAGAACTATGCAAGCCTTTTAAAAATTGGATATTGGTTTCAATGGTCCCATAAACCCTCCCGTGTGACATTCACATGGCAAGTATATCATTACTGCAACATATTATCTTACTAGATTGGAATAAGTAACCCTTGTAAAATATTGTATTGGTAGTGTCATAACCATATTTATATTCAAGAATAACATCACTATGTTTAGATATCCATGCAATCTAACAAGTGATAATAGATCCCATTTTATCAAAAATACCATTGTAACTTTGACACGAGAGTTCCTAATCCAACATCACAAGAGCATTCCTTATCAACCACAAGAAAATGGGACAATAAAATAATTAAATGATATCTTGTAGAAGGGACTAACTAAATTTTTCTCTTCTAATAGTTATGATTGGATGAAAGGGTTCCAACAAATTTATGGACTTATCTGGCCACCACGAAGAGGTTACATAAGTATACCCCTTTCACGCTATTATTTGGTAACGAAGTTGTGGGTGTTGTTGAGTTTATTGTGCCCAATCTATATATTTGACAATCCACTAAGATCACCAATGATGAATAAGTTGCAAAGAGACTTTAGGGATTATGTGATCTTGATTAAGAAATGTTCTTAGTAGTCCATCAAAGCATGGAAAAAATGACACAAAAATATTGTCATGATCATCATATCAAACTAAATATTTTTCAGTTGGAGATCATGGTCTTCTTATGACAGTAAGTATTTAAAACATCCTAGCGAGCTTCAGATGCATTATTTCGGACCTTTTAGAGTTGCAAAAATCCAGGAGTTTGGAGTTATTAAGCTCATCCAACCTGATGGAATTCTCATTCCTAGTTGGGTGAATGGTTCTCACCTAAAGCCGTACTATGGCCACTAAGTTAATTTTTTTTATTTCTCTCTATTTGGGATCATAAATTAGGTCTTATGGTAGAGTCAGTAGCTCTTTTTGGTTTTAGTCATTTACTTAGTTGTGTCAATAGTGTCATATTTTTTTTGTGTCATATTGAAACTAATTGTGTTTGAGGGGTATAGACTATATGTCCTCAGTTTTTAGTAGTTGGTTCGTTTCATTTATCTTTATTTCATGCCACCCCTACTTTAACGGTTAAATTCCCTGAATTATTTAATGCTTTTAGATTTATCATCATATTAATTTTTTGGTGAGTCCATCACATCATTTTTCTCAACGACAACGTAATTTCTTTGGATATTTGTGTATATAAAATTAACCACCCAATTGAAATTTGATTTTATCCCTTTGGATTCACCTACCTCATTGAATGACCACATTGGTAAATTTAATATCTGTCTAAGCTCATTAGCAACCATATCTCCACAAGGCAACCATAAATACTTTCTTTGGCACAAAATGATGACCCTCCATACACTAACTTAGATGCCCCTTCCATACATTCCATTGATGATCCTACTTTCATTTCTCCTATGCTTTCTACTAGTTCTTCAACCCCTTCCAATCTTCCACTTTCGCCCCCAGTGTCATCCTATGCCAAGGAACAAAAAATAAGTCAGCCATCTCTTCAGAGAGGAAAACATGAACCTACAGACCAATCAAAGTAGGGTAATTCAGACATATTAATTACAAGTGGTCATCCTTTGTAAACTAAGATGCCTTTAGTTGATGCTTTGTCTCCATAGGACCTTAAGCATCGGTCCTCTAGATATCGTTTTTAGTTTATTCGAGCTTATTCTCTATATTTGGAAGAAAAAATGATCTCAATAGACATGAAGTGATCTAATCTCACTCAATTCTAGGAGAAACAACAATAGACTATCGCTCAACTCCTACAGGACCGAGAGACACTATAGTAGTAGCTCGCATAAGTCACAAAGAGAAGAGTTTTGGTTCATTAACAGAAGGACAAAGTTTAGCAAGAAGTTGTTGAATTCCAAGCCAAGATCATTTATATATGACAAAAATTGTTGTATGTTAACCCTAAGTTGTTGGGTGATATCATACATCATGATCATATTCACTATTTAGAGTTGCTCAAATATTCCTAGACTACTTTTATTGCTAAGAAAAAATATTTTCAAAGTATTATTACTAAGTTGTGAGAGAAACTTCTAGACCCTATGATTGATTATATTAAGAATATTACTAGGAGATATAGTAATGAATAAATTTCCACACCATGCTTCAAAAATACACTGATGATTCTCAAAATATGTTTAATCAAGTACAAGATTGGATGGGCCTTCTCACCAAGCATAATCAACAAGTTTACAAGCTACAGGAAAAGGTTAAAATGTTAATGGATGAGGGTATCTCTACTGTTGATATAGATTATTGTAACATGATTTTTGAGGAGATAACTTAGAAGGATGCCCAAATTACTACACTGGAAGACGATTCCCATAAAAAAAATAGGTGACTTGTGATCTCAAGCCTACTCTTCATGAAAAATACTTGTCAATATTAAAGCTCAATATAGATGTTGATAATCAATGGAATTCCTTACTTGTTGCTTGACCTAATCATCCAGAAGTTGAGATAACCTAACACTTTGTTAATAAAGCTCCTACTTTGATTAGAAAGTGGAAAGACTATTTGGATGACTATACCTATTTCCATAGTATATTTTTCAACATTATTCCAAAGTTGGGCCCTACATTTGAAGGATAAACATTTGACCAGGTGAAGGAAGGATCAACATCATTTGAGCAACCAAAGGAAGGACGAAGCAAGAAAGAAAAATATCGACTAAAAGGCGATTCAATAGACTATGGTCCAAGTCTGTTGGGCCCTTCAATTTTTAGGGTCAATTTTGATCAGAATATGGTTGTGGAGAATAAGTAGCACAAGCCAGAAAAGAGTTAGGTTTATTTGATCAGAAGGCAACAATGTAAAATAAAGAACCATCAAGTCATTAGAGAAATTTAGAGGTAAAAAATGGGACTAAAAGAAAATGTATAACAAAAATAAACTTTATAAGAACCAAAAGGATTCAATATGATGATGTCAACCATGGGAGATGATTCACCATTTTTGGAGTAAAAAAGTAAGAAGATAAACAAATTAAAAAAAAATTGAACACTACCTTTTCAAATTGTATTTTAAACCTATCTCCCTACATTTTTACTCAAATTTCGAGTGGGAGCACTCGTTGGATGCATTATTAAATTTGCATCCAATGAGTACCCATGTTGCATACTTTTGGTGGACCCTACTATAGGAAAAATGTGAAATACATGAAAAAACGTGATTGCAACCAAATTTTTCATGTATTTCCCATTTTCCGTGTAGTAGGGTCCACCAAAAGCATGTAACATGGGTACTCATTGGATGAAAAAATAGATTCTTCATCCAATGAGTGCTCCAAGTCAAAATTTGAGTAAAATCGTACGGAGATAGGTTGAAAATATGAGTTGAAAAAGTATTTTTTTATTTTTTCCCTCCAAAACTTTATGACACAATCTAATCTTATTTTATTATTTCCACTATTTTTTATTAGATTTGTTAGAATGCCAATTTTAAACCTCAAAATTTCTCTAATGAGAGGACTAAGAAGTTTTGTTGGAATTTTTGAAGTTTACAAAAGAAGGATCAAATTGTTAAAGTTGAAGGAATCAAGCAAATTTGGACCAAGAAAGCTTGGATCTTGTCAAGGTGCTTAGATTTGACTCCATCAAGTGAGTCCAGACAAGCTCAATGGGCCAAAAGTTATATATAGACATGCAAAGTGAGTTGTGAAAGGATGAGAGATAGTAAAATAAGTTCGTTATGCTGCCGAAATTTGGATCCATCCTTTGCTACTGTAATTATGTTGTATTTAGGCCTAATCCTATTAATGGAAAGGGTTTTGGGATTGGTAACTGACAAATCTAGTGGATCTAATGAAAACATGTATATGTACAATATATTAGGCTTGCTAATAACAAAAGGAGGTCATTGTGTGGATTTGTATTGTGTTTTATGTATGGATATATGCATGTTTATGTGGTTGATTTTTTTTTTAAGATTTGTACTAAGCTCTATATGATGTGTCCTTTATCTCTTGCAAAATAAGTATTTGACTAATTTGTGAATGTTGATGACTATAATGCATAATTTAATTGATGTAATGTGTTATAGCTCCATGTAAAATCACAAGAATCCTATAAGAGTCTTGGCATGTCTTGGGTGAGACTTTCTTCCTTTGTGGAAGATCGAATATGCTGGAAATATGGTAGACTACAATGGGCCCTTTGTTGGTACCTTTGGATAGAAAATTGGGTCTCTGTAATAAAAAATATTATCAACATTATATTGAACAATTTGAAAAGCTTTACTTTTCCCTTGTAAAAGTTCTTTTGCCCATGCAACCCTAGTACAACAACCTAGGCTCTAATACCATCTTGTAATGTCCTCATCCCCCACAAGATAGGAAACCATACTTACCCAAAACCTGCAATTAACCAAATGTTCCTATGAAATCACATAATTTTCTAGATTTTTAAACCCTATCTACTATCGTCTTCTCCTACTACGTCATCGGCTCACAACTAGTCAAATTCCACCACCAACTGGGTATAGTTACTCCCCAATGTTCCTCAGTGACAACCCTGGGATATTCAATTTTGTTTAACCTAATAATATCAACATTTCCACGACTTGTACCCATACCTGGAAATAGTGTGGGAACTATGTAATGTGTTTCTACATGCTCATGCAATAACCAACAACATGCATAAACAATTAATTGACCATTGTCTGTAACTATGCACAACATACATTACAATTAACCAAAACATACAAAACTCAATTAGGGTTTACAAACCATGGAACATAAATAGAATAAATATACATAAATACTTAGTTAAACATTCCAACTAGCAATGGTCCTTCCACGTTCCACCTAGCCATAGACTGCGTGGTTCATAATTCTCAACCACAAGTCACCCCCAAGTTGGGAGTGCAACTCCATGGGAAATACTGGAAACACTAGAAACAAATAAAAAAACTAATGAGGGAACCAATCCCTAGTAGCATCGATCTCTAGCTACAAGCTCATGTTCCCCTGACTTGCACCCAAGTGATGTAGCCTAAGTCCCTTAGTCATGCCCACCTTCCAAGGTGTGTTACCATCAACCATGAATTGTCTCATCCCGCAACTCCAAGAGATTTACTACTCTTTGGGCCATCTAGGCACCCTTTTAGCTAAATTGAATTCCGATTAGTTAGTTGTAGAATCCAAGTTAGGACCCACTGACTATCTCCAAACTGAGTTCCACCAAAAGTCCATGGCTACCGAAGCCATAAACAAGGACCACCAAGCCCTTAGAGCCACCAAGCTCTCAAACAAAGATATATCGAATTCAATGTGATTAACTAAATAACCACACCTTCTTCAATTCCAAAGTCCAAGCACCAGAGTCATTGACCAACTAACTCTGACTGAATGATTCCCTCATAGGCACAAAATTCACTTTTTATATGCATGGCTTCATCTTTCCATGTGGCACCCTCTAAATCCATGTGGGCCTTAGTGCCTTTTCACCAAAAATACTTCACAATTGTTGCACTTGTTTGTGGAGTTGCGCCCCCATACTCTTCACTATGGAGTGGGCTCCGCAACCAACTTTTATTTTATTAATATATGTATATGTACAATATTTACATTTCCAAGCTCCCCAGCCTCAACCTTTAAAGGCATATATACCCAAGCACATTTCCCCAAAACACATATACATATATACATGGGCACACAAGCGCCCAAAATAATGTTGACTCACCATCCTAAATATCTTTGTACATACATTTAAATTATCATAGCTAGGCATGGGTATTACAATTAGTCCCTAATATGCAAATTGTAAAATGTTGGCAATATTTTTGTAAAAATATTCAAATTTCTAATGATTTTATATAGACTATAAAATTTTGGTGATTTTAAAGGTAAAATATCTTTATACAATAAAATTTGCGCAAATCACTTTTAGGAAAAATGGAAATTCATGAATCTTTTTTTTTAAGCATTCAAAAATAGCCCACCTACAAATTTGGCCCCTAAAATTTTCTTTGATCTAGTTCAAGGTAAAGTACTCTTGGCCCAAGATGGGTATCTGGGTATGGCATGTTATAGTTGCTGGGATGAAATGGCTCTCCATTTTCATATCCCATCTAACTTGTGTATGTTGCTCTTGATAAGAGCCTATGGCATTTTGAATAGACTACACTCATGAAATATCACGCATGTCTAAATTTGATCCCAAATAAATATTTTGCAAAAACTTCACTATACACTTAAAGGAAATGGAAATTTAATTAAATAATCAAAATATAAATAAAATGTATACTTTTCAAATAAAAAAAAAGATAAATTGGTCTACTTTGAATGATAAGGAATAATGAATTTAAAAAAATTTCCATTTAATATTACCACTCCCCTTCCCCTTGCATTTGAGCCAAAACCATAATCAATATATGTGTGAATTTTAAAAATAAAATGTGAAAATAATGTAACATTATAAACTTCCAAAAGACTTTAAAAGTCAATTATATGAAGCACAATGGCACAATCATTAGCATATGATACACTAATGCACTTAATCTTATTACATTTAAATCAATAAACCAACCCATGCTATTTACAATTTGTGGAGGTTTACACTTCCATTGTTATTGAAATCCAATACCCCTATGCATTTTCTATATTATAGTGCATCAATGAACTTTATATTGAAAATTGTATCACATGCTAAAAATGTTTTTAAGAAATCAATATTTAAAAGTGAGTTAAACAAAACTTATCAAAGAGACATTTATCAAAGAGATCAAAGTGGACATATTTTTCAAAGAATATAATTTACAAGGTACCATAATGGATCACATATAAACCTATGAATGAAAATTTTGAGATATGTAACTTCATTTTCCTCATCTCAACAAATTTTTCCTCTATTGAATCACAAATTCCCTGAAATTTTGAATTATCCATATTCATATTTCTAATACACTAAAATAAATTAAGGTTTTTTTATGACCCATTTTCAACATTTCAAATCCTTGCTTTTTCTGTTTTTTCCTTTAGTTGTCGTTGTTGCAAAACATGCTAGATGCATCAATGCATTTAGTATTACATAACACACTACTTAGCCCAAAAACTTGCAAGAATCTCAATGCAAGGTTTTTATTCTTGCAAGGTTTTTTTTTTTTTTTTTAAATTCTGGATTAGGTTATCTAGTGCCTCTTACATATGTAAATGGATTGGTATGTATTACTATATTATGCACATTGGTGCTCATCACTCTAAAAAATTTACTTGAAAATATTTTTGAAGACTGTTATAGTTTTAGGTGAAAATTAAATATATTTAATAATTTACATATTATATTCAAGATTAGAGAGAAAAATTACAAGAAGCACCAGGGAAGGACATTTATAGAACACAAATAGGAAAGTCTCTTGAGTTTTTAGTATATAATTAATGAATTTTAAATTATTTGTGGATCTAAATGATGTTTATTGGTTAACTTATTATGTAGAGCAAAAAAATTCAAAAAAATTGTTTGTAACTTGAGTGGAAAAAAGCATAAGCACAATATGAAAATGTCACAAACATGGGAAGGTGGATCAAAAGGTGATTAGCAAGAAGTTTTATTTGACTCTTTACTAATAATATACTTCTTAACAATAATAGTTAACATGTTTCAAATTTATGTTTTCACATGTGTTGATATTTTTGTAGGAAGCCCCAATGAGGGACTAAAATCTCTTTCTAAGAAGAAATATGCTACAAATGATATAAATGATGCTATCAAATTATCCCTCAATACATTTATAGTGTTGAGGGAAGTGAACGATAGAGGGGAAAGATTTTATAGTATTATGAAAGATATAGTGGAAATAATTTATAGACATTATTTTCATTTACATTATAAAAATCAATTTAGTGAACCTAATAACTAAGTTATGTTTGCATTACAACAAGCATTTCAAAGAAGTGGGAAATGAGACCAATGAAATCTGTAATAGCCAAAAAGTACCATAGCATAATTGAATCATTTAGAAAGTAATGTTGTCAAATATGATTTTCTATAATATATATTCATTGGTCTAAAAGAATACCAAATTAATATTCTTGCATCTTTATAAAGATAGTTAATCGAATTTTATTTTTCTTTGTACTTTATAGAAGATTACCACATTAATATTCTTGTGTTTTTTTACTATTATAAATATATAATATTATATTTTTTTGCTTCAAATGTTTAAGGAAGTTTAAGAAAATAAAAGATGTTGAAGGAAGTGACATTGAAAAAATGTCAGTAGGGATGTCCAAAAACGTATTCATGGAGATGGTTAGAAAACTATGAATAATTGAATTGTAGATAGAGTTACCCCATAACAACATCCATCAAGTATATGAAATCACTACTTTTATTATGTGTTGTTAATGAGCTTTATTATATGAGTACTCATTTTCAATTGTTCTATTATTTAAATAAATAAAATGGAACTTAATCGTAACATAGGATATGATAACATAACATAAAATTTGTGAGTAGCTCCTTTTTCATTACTTAACATTATATATTTATTGTAATTTTTAATGTTAATCGACTTACAATGATCCATAGATGTTCTCTAAAAGGTACTAGAAAGAAAAGTCACTCAAACATTTGATTAACATTCGATAAAATATAAATTATAAGTATATTAAAATATCAACATTAATGGAACAATTTGTAGTACCTATGCTATTTTACATCCATTATTTTATAAAATTAGAATGCAATGAACTTTTAAATATATCTAAACATTTTCATGGTGTATAATACTTGTAAAAAACAAAGGCATAGGCATAGGCATAGAGCCAAATAATACCTATTGTTCATAAAGCACTCACTACTAGTATATTTACATAATTTTCCAATCATGTATATTATATTATAAATATAAATAATTATCATTTATACCTTTTATCTTTGTACATTCCATCTTTATATTAGTAGATGGAAGATGGATGGTACCAACAGAAGCATGTTGATGAAAGCATTATTAATAACACAATTGCAACACCTTCTACAATTGATGAAGAAATGAGGAAGGAAAGTAGCTTGAGCATTAACCGCAACGTAGGTGATTAGAGGCCACCAAGATAATTGAATATTGCAAACTAAGATATTTTGGAATGTTTGTGTGAAAATAAGAAAAATTGTTAACATGGATCTTGGGCATTGTTCCAGTTGGTATGATGACAAATTACTTACAATTATTCTTTGACAATTTGTTTTTGACAATTTGTTTATCACAGACCTTTATGTTATATCATTTTTTTTTATGACAAAAGGTTTATGCTTCTTATATAATACAATGAGTTTTTTATTATATTGAAATATATTTTGTAAAATGATATGTTATTGATTATTTACATTATTGTAATGGAAAAATGTATGGTTAGTTTATATATTTATTTAAATGATACGATATTTTATAAGATGTTATGTTATTGATTAATTTACGATTATTTTAATTAAATGTAAAATGTATAATTAATTTATATATTTATCTAAATGATAATGTAATGATATTATGGATAAATTTTTAAATTTTTGTTAAATTTTTTTATTAATAAATAAAAAAAAAAATTTTGTAAGGGTATATTTATACAAAATAGTAATTAGCCTATGAAAGATTTAGATATTAAAGCACATCTATGTCTTTTATTCATTGTTACTTGTATGTTTAAATCATTTTCACACACTAGTGTATGTTTAATACAAAAACAGAATTTTTTTTTTTTTTTTTATGTATGTATATATTGATGCTCATTATGCATATTAGTTTGATGCTATTTATAAAATAAAAAATTTGATGTAGTGAATGTGTATAGGTATAATTTTAATGGCTAAATGTTTATAAGTATAATTATTTTAAATGCAAGTTGGCTGGTCCTTACTAAGGCTATACTTCATGCTCTTCTGATCTATCAAATGTCAACCATGCCTATGCCTCATATGGTGATGCAAGTTGTTATTTCTAAATGGATAGAGTTTCTCTGGAGGGGAGCTAAAAGAGCTAAAAAGTGGTCCTTGGGAGAATTAAGTTTTTCCTAAATGGGTGGGTGGATCAGGTTCGCATGACCCTACAATGATCTATGTGTCCTTTGGGGCTAATTATGGTGGTGATGGGTTAATGGAGGTTCCAAACCATGGAAGTGAATTTGGGCAAGAAAATATTCTATGTTTATGCCGCAAGTAGACAAATTATATTGGGATACTCCGACACTAGTTCTAGAATTTAGAATTAGGCTCAGGAGAATCGTATGTTGTTAAGGAGCACGCCTTCTAGGAAATTAGAAATGGTAATACAACACTTTTTTTGGAGGATAATTGGAAACAACTTCCAAAACTTGTTAATAGAGTGGATTTTCAGGTGATAAAACTCTTTACATCAGCTTTTGGAGCGGTTAAGATTAAGGATTATTGGAATCTGAGACTAGATGAAACATACTTGAATTCATGGAAGATTCATAATGATTGGTCCCAGTCACATCAGTGTCTTCCTAGGATGAATTTCATCAAGAATTGTTATAAAGGAAATACAGTTATCCCATGGATCAAATATTCTATGTTGGGCTGACCAACTTTTAGGAGTGTTTACAGTCAATGAAGCTTACATTCTTTTGGTAGGTCACAATATTTTAGAATCTAGGGATGGTTGGAAAAAAGTATGGTCATGGATGCTTTGGACTAAGATTTAAACATTCTTATGGTTAGTTGTTCGACATCAAATCCTTACTTGGGACTGCATAAGAAGGAAAGGTGTTTATGTCCTTCTTTTCTTTTCTGATGAGGAATCTATGGAACACTTGTTACACTCTTGTTCATATGCAATGGATGTGTGGTATTGGTGGATATTTTTAGCGCTAACCATTATTTTTTTGGCTCAATCATGGATTCGCTCGTCCATAGGAACTTCTCATCCTTTAAGAACCCTATTGTTAATAAGGCATGGATTTTGAGCACCAGCTTTATCCTTTGGCATCTTTGCAAGGAACATAATGCGAGAATATTTCGAAATAGGGACTGCTTGGATCCTAATGTGTGAGGGCTCATTCTCCAGAATATTCGTGAGATTATTCTGGCTTCCTCATGGTCAGACGATGATTGGAGAGTAGAAGGACTTGAAGTTGACATCTTGCATCGCCTTAACTTGTCTATCAACATGTGTTGTTCTTCTTCTCGAATCCCTCCACATACTGCTTTGTCTTCTTTCTCTTCCTTTTCTTGTCCTCCTCATGGTTTTGTCAAATTGAATTTTGATAGAGTGTCTAAAGGAAATCTAGTCAATGTAGGACCTTTGGATGGATTTTTTGTGATTGGCATGGGGCTCCATCAAGAATATTTTCCTAGATTTGTGGTTCTACGATGAATAATTTGGCATAATTTTTAGTTATGGAGAAAGGTATTTCAGTTCCTATCCGTGATGGATTTCAGTTATTGCAGGTTGACGAGCACTCCTAGGTAGTGGTAAATTGTTTGTAGCGACTCTTAACTTGTCAACTTCCTTCTAAATTAATACACAGTTGGAGGTTGGAGAGTATTGTGCCAAGTATTAGTGCTCTCCTTAGTCAAATAGATTATGTTTTGTTTATGCATTCTCATCATTCAACTGATGCGGTTACTGACTTTTTGGAAAATATTGGTTGCAAATCTAGAGCATTGTCCTTGGACGAGCGTTGGCCCCTAAATTCGTTGATGGAAAATTTTGATATCCATGAGGATATGTTATGTAAGGATGATTTCATCCTTGATGGGGGTGCGTATAGGGATTAGGAGGTAGTTTTAAAGGATGATGTGCCAGACACACATTTGTCCCATGACTTGGGTTGTGTGGCGACATTTAGGAGAAGGAGGTTGAAGTACTTGCCTCCAATCTCATCATCTTAAATTTCAATCATTGGTAATGGGTTGCAATAGGTACGAGAGATGGAGGAATAGAGCTGAGGCTCATAACTGCACCACTGTCAACTTCATTTCACTTGTTTCAATTTGTTGCTCTAATGGGATTTATTTTGTGGTAGTTAGAAATGGTTCATTGGTCTCGTGGTTACTCATGCTCAGGGGTGCGTTGTTATCTCTGTGTCAATGTTTTTGTGTTGTACCTACATAATTCTGAATTCAAGTTGGTGTTTGAACTGGTGGTCATCTTCTCCCATCTACCTCCTCTGAACAATGAATTTCAAGGTATTTCATATTGTTGTCTTCTCTTGTTCTCAGGTTGTTGGTGTCCACGACGCTTTTCTATATGGCTTCAGCTCGATGGAGGCTATGGTTTGCTTAGTGTTACAGTGGCCCTATCATTGGGATCTTGATTGTTTTTTATAGTTTTGGGTCTTGGTGAATATTTTCTCTCTATCCGTCAATGTTGTTTTTGGTGTTTTGAAGATTTATATGGTGGTGGTTGGCTTAGTTTTAAAGTTTGTGGTCTTTCAATTGGGCATAGATTTTGGCTTTCTATGTTGGTTGTCTGGAATTATTTTCCAACCATCTCTATGTTGGGGTGGTGGTTCATTTCATGGTCTTTCACGTCTCTTCGTTGCCCTGTGTTGAATAATGTCCTTAAATTCGGGTCATTGAATAGGAAGTTGGGTGACAACTTGGTAGTTTTAGGGTCTGGCCTAGAGGGGGTGGTAGTTCATCCTTTTGATTATTATTTTGATCATGGGTTTGCTTTAGACTATTTTTCCTGTTAGGTTGTAGCGTATATTATTGCTCCTATACAACGCATGGTGCCTCTTCATGGTGGTTTGGGGCATGTTGGTGTGAAATAGACATGACCTTTTTCCCATGATTCTGTGACCACTCTTTTTTACTTTGTACCTGTAGAATTTAGTAGGGAAATGCTTCTTTTAGATTCTCGGGAAGAAATGAAAAGGGAATATTTTTCCAATTATGAAATTGTTGGAGGCAGGATTAAATGGCTCTTGAATTTGGGTCAGCCTTAGAAGAGGTGACTCAACTGCTTATACTCCTTATCTCTACATCAACAATTGGACACTTTTCTTAGGCTGATTCTTAAGGATAAACAAGCCAATAGCTATAATGTGTTCTTTGGAATTGAAGGCATTAAACACATTCTACCGAATCATTGTTTTAGTTTAAATAATATAGATGTCCGTTTGGGTCTAGTGGAGGGTCGCTTTCTGTCAAATTCTACATCTGCTAACTTGACGGATCCTCCTATGGATTTGACTCTTCCAATGGACAGTATCGACCATAATTGCATTGTTGGTTCTTCAAATCCTAATTGAAGGCTATGGTGATATCGATTTGATTGTTTTTGGGATGATGTTTTTTAGTGATGCTTAAGTCCCTTTGGCACTCTATGGCAGGGATTTTTAGTGATAATTGGTTGTATGTTTTGTATCCTTTATGGTCCTTATTTTTTTAAGAGTGCAGGGCTATAAGGCTCACTGCACTATGGTTCAATGATATTGCTAAGAGGTTATGTTTGTTCTCTATTTACGTCGCCCACGTGCTTGTTTTTTGTTTAGCACTTTTTCGAATGTGTATTTGTAATACAACCTTGTAGGTTGACTTATGTGGTTATCATGATAGAAAGGTCGTCGAAGGTTGGTGGCACATCTCCTACTTCATGTAGGTTCTCCACAGATTGGTGGCACTATATAATGATGTTTTTATTGTCAAATGGTGCTACTCCCTTTTGGCTTAGTGGCATTTTGTTATTCTGTCAATTGGCTCATGGGGTACCTTGTAGTATTTGTCTATAACTCTCTTTTATTCCTTCATCTTTATTGGTCGGGTGGCTCATGTGTCTCTAGTCTCTTCTGTTGTATTGTTGGGTTGTATACACTGCTAGAAAACTAGAACCCATCTCATGGGTCCTCATGATGAATCTATCACTGGGATTTATGATGTTTAAGATCTCTCTCGATATCTGTGATGTAATTTTTTCTTGTATTAATAGAAATTGTTTTCAACTTGTAAAGAAAAACTATTCTAAATGTGTTAATGCTCCTTTTAACAACATCAGCACCATTACCTCCAATGGTAAGATTTCCATTGCCATAGTGTTACTTTTATTATTATCATTATGGGATTTCATGGTGCATAAGGAGATGTAATAGTGCAATAATGCACCAATTTATAAAGCACACCTTTGAAAGCCTCTTAATTAAAATTAACCATCAATTTGTTTTAGTTATAATAAAACTCTGCTAACATGTATCAGCAAAAGTCTTTATGGATGATTTGTTTTGTAAATTTTCTTGAGAAATCTTGTAACATATTGAAAATATCTACTAAAACCTTTCCTAATTAATATTTTCCTCATAATAAAATGTGAATTTGATAAGTAACTCCATAAAATATTAATTCTTTGATCAAATTGAAGAACCAAATTTATTACTCAAACTAGGTAGCTCACAAGTGAGGATCTTCACCAAGAGACTGCCTCGATAGAACACTCTACATCTAAATCAAATTACAAATCATGAATACATAATAAGCACACAAATAGGGAAGTTAGAACAGATACCTACGAAATAGGAACTAATTCCTAATCAAAGGCTCCAGTGAACCGACTCTCTCCTAAATTACACTTCTCCATTATCTCCAACACTCCCCCTTAATCGAGAAAGGGGTTCATAAGTATTCCTAACATTTCCCTAAACAATTCAAACTTGATTCTACCGAGAGGTTTAGTGAAAATATCAACAACATAGTCACATGTATTGCAATATTCAATATGGATTTCCTTTGACTGAACTTTCTCCTTGACAAAATGAAATTGTGTATCAATGTACTTTGTGTTTTTATGAAATATTGGATTATTTTCAAGTTTGATGGAGCTCTAGTTGTCGCATTTGATAATTGTTGCAACATTTTGTTCTTCTCCAACATCATGGAGAAGTCTCCTCAACCAAATTGCTTCACATGTTGCTGCACACATCACTTGATACTCAGTTTCCGTTGAAGACAAGGATACCATGTTCTACTTTTTGTTGCTCCTTGCAATGACCCCGAACCCGATGTTGAATGTATACCCTGTTATGGATAATTTGTCATCTACATTTCCAGCCCAGTCAAAGTTTGAAAAACCTGTCAATTTAAAATCACATGAATCAGTATATTTAATACCATAGTCTAAGGTTCCTTGAATATACCTTAAGACGCCTTTCCCTCCAACACAATGAATCTCAGAGGCTTTGACATGAATTGGCTCAAACATTGACTTCATAAGCCAAATCTAGCCCAGTTATAGTCATGTAGATTAGACTCCCAACCAGTTGTTTATACAATGTTGCATCTACCTCCTTAGAACCATCATCATTCCGAAGTTTAGTATTCTATTCTAAAGGCACCACTTCAACTTTTACCTGATCCATTCTAAACTTTTTCAGTAAACTCCTAACATACTTACCCTGTGACAGAAAAGTTTGGCCAGAATCCCTCCAGACTTCTAGACCCAAATAGTAGTGTAGCTCTCCAAGTTCTTTCATTTCAAAAACCTGTGACATCTGCTTTTTGATTTCTTTAATGAGTTCATCTGCATTTCCTATAATGATAAGATCATCTACATATAAAGAAATCAAAACAATTTCCCCCTCTTAGTAAAAACACAGTATACAGATTAAGGTTATTCTTGCTTCTTTTATAACTATGTTGTAGGAAAAACGAATTAATTTTATCATACCACGACCTGGGTGTCTGTTTTAGTCCATAAAATGTTTTCTTCAATCTATAGACTAAATTTTCCTCCCCCCGTTTGAAAAATCCTTCAGGTTGCACTAAATACACTTCTTCTTTTAATTCCCCATTTAAAAATTCAGATTTCACATCTAGCTGGTGTACCATCCAATGATGTTTAGTATCTAAAGAAATTAACATTCTGATTGTGTTTAATTTAGCTATAGGGACAAAGGTTTCCTCATACTCTATACCTTCTTTCTGCAAGTACCCCTTTGCAGCCAACCTAGCTTTATATTTGTCTATACTCCCATTTGCTTTAAATTTAGGTTTGTATAGCCATTTGCAACCTATGGGTTGTTTGCCTTCAGGTAATTCAACTAGATCCTAGGTTTTGCTTTTAAGTATTGATTCATATTCCTCTTCCATGGTTTCCCTCCATTCACTATATTGACTAGCTTCTTTATAACTCGAGGGTTCAACAACATTTAACATACTAGTTATAAAAGAATTCTCCCTATATCTCGCTGGAAATTGAATTTGCCTACCTGATCTCCTAAGTGGTAGAGTGGCTTCAAACTTGTTCTAATCATCCCTTGGTGGGCTTGGCTTGGAAAATGCATCTGTACCATTCGCTTCCTTTTTCTGTTGTTGTTGTTCCTCATGGCTATATCCTGTTTCATCACTCCCTTCTTCCATCAGCAAAGGCATGTGCCACTCTTCATTAGCACTCTCATGGTTTCCATCATTAACCTACTCATGAAATACTATATCTCTATTTGCAAAGACTTTATGAGTAGAGGGATTAAACAATTTAAAAGCTTTAAGCTCTATACAATACCCAACAAAAATTCATTTAATGGCCTTTGAATCCAGTTTCTTCCTATCCTCCTTTGGAACATGAGGAAAATATTTGGATCCAAAAACTCTTAAATGATTAACTGCAGGCTTAAAATCTAGTAAAGCTTCGAAAGGAGTTTTAAAATCAAGAATTTTTGTTGGACTCCTATTCTTCAAATAGACTGCAGTATTTTTTGCTTCAACCCAAAATCCATTAGACAGATTCTTACCTTTTAGCATGGTACAAGCACACTAAACAAGGTTTATGTTTTTCCTCTATGCAACCTCGTTCTATTGAGGAGTGTGGGCTAGTGTGAACTGTTGCAGTATCCCATAGTCTTTACAGTATTTGATGAAACTAACCTTCTTGTATTTTACCCCTTGGTCCAATCAAAGAATCTTGATGAATTTTCCTATCTGCTTCTCAATCATGCTTCTGAACTCTTTAAACTATTCAAAAGTATGACTCATTTTTCTAAGAAAATGTACCCAAGTGAATATCGTACAATCATCAACAAATAGTAATAAATAATAGGCACCTCCCAATGACCTCGTATGCATTGGCCCACATAAATCAGTGTGCTCTAGCTCTAGTATATCTCTCTTCTTTCTATCTATATTTACAGGAAACTCATCTTTGTGCATCTTCCCATAAGCACATTCTTTGTAATCCACATGAACATTCTTTAAAACAAGGAGACCATTGACCATACCTCGTTTTTGAAGTAGCAATAAGTCATTGAAATTAATACGGCCAAATATTTGATGCCATAAATCTTCTGTAGTCATAGCTGATGATGTCAATGCTTGGTGTGGCACACTTCTCACATTCAACTTATATAGACCTCCCACATGAACTCTTGATGCAATTGGCTTCATACGATCCAGTAGATCTTTAATAACACAATAAGATTTAAAAAACTATGCCTTGAGATTTGATCCATTATCATAGAAGCAGAGATTAGATTCTTTTTTATTCTGAGTACATACATTATATTTTGAATATGCCTAACATTTCCATCAGGAAAATGACATGAACATTACCATATCCTTTGGTTTGATACCCTCTGTCATTTCCAAGATAGATGTTTGCTCCACTACTTGTCTCTTTGAAATTTTCAAACCAATGCCTGTTTCTTGTCATGTGGGTGGAAGCTCCTAAGTCCACAAACCAAGTTTCTGCTTCATCATCCTCAACAAAAAACACAGAATCAGATAAGAATAGTCTAAGATTCTGATTTTGTTCTTCATCACCAAAATGACCTACATGCTTCTTGTGTCTCTATTGACCTTTGTCAAACTTATTCTTCAGGGAATATTTAGCTATGTGACCAACTCTATCATAATAAAAAAATTTGGGTCCTGAATCACTTCTGTTTGAGGGCATACGTTGAGGTGAATTTCTCTGTGGTGTACTTCCACCTTTCTATCCTGCATTTGCCTTCCCTTTGAAGGGCTTCTTCTTCACCAATAGAGAAAGATTTGAACTCGGGGTTTAGGGTCATCCGCCTTTCCTCCTCCTATGTTAGGATCCTCGTCAATTCTTAAAACTTAGGGGCTTTCTCTCTCACATTCAAGCCAATGATAAACATTTGATAGTTGTTAGTCATACCATTCATGGTAATTGTGACCAGATCAATGTTTGACACTATTTCGCCAATGTCACCCAACTTATTTTTGAGCTCCTTGATACGAGAGATGAACACGCTACTGATTCATTCTCCTCCATTTTAATGGAAAGAATCTTGTTCTTTAGAAACAACACGCAGTTTGTGTTCTTTATCTCGTACAAGTCTTTGAGAGTTGTCCAGATGACTGTTACAGATTTGCATTCTCGGATATAAGGAATAATGTAATCTTTCACAGACAATTTAAGCAACACCTTTGCTTTATTCTCCCTTTTTTCCGAGTCTTGGATTGTTGTTGTTGTTCTACCTATTGCTAGGTCGGCTTCAACTCATCATTGGTTGCAATAGCCAGTCCATTTTGCCCCTCCAATAGAGTCTTCAATTTAAATTTCCAATTGGAATAATTGGATTCGTGGAGCTTATTGCTCTCATTTAAATATGCCTCTACCATCTAGTTATTCATCATGACACTTAGAAAAAATAATTCTGACCTCCCACAATTAAAAAACCAGATCTACCCCAGATCCACGGCAAAGATCAGAGCGAATTACAGCCCTTGTGTTTACTAGATTGATGACAATGCGAGCAAAAGGCAAATCTTTTTCTCATGAAGAATTAAAAAAAACATTGCGCGATTGGGAAAAAGAAATGAAAAGAAATGCAGCACACGTAGAGGGCCACGATTTACCAATTTTCCTGTCGTATGGTGAAGTCAAGGTTTTACAACGACTTCAATGATCAGGCCTCCCTGGAATTGCTAACTCGCGTTGTGGTTCCGTCTCCAACAAACAACACTCCAACAATACCGCAGTGATTCTGCCACATAACACTCCAATAATACTGAAGTGCAGCCGCTGTGTTAAATCCAATTTTACAACAGCGCTGCGTGTTTTAGAACAAACCATTGCGCTAATCCGAAATGCATTAAGTCAAGACCGACCGGTGCGATCCTCACCTCCTAACCCGCGCTGATCCCTCAATTCAACACTGATCTCTCAAACTGGCACCATTCTTGACGACGCTCGAGGAGATCTCACCAATATTCTTCTTAACAATAATAGTTAACATGTTTCAAATTTATGTTTTCACATGTGTTGATATTTTTGTAGGAAGCACCAATGAGGGACTAAAATCTCTTTCTAAGAAGAAATATGTTACAAATGATATAAATGATGCTATCAAATTATCCCTCAATACATTTAGACTGTTGAGGGAAGTGAACCATAGAGGGGAAAGATTTTATAGTATTATTAGAGATATAATGTAAATAATTTATAGACATTATTTTCACTTACATTATAAAAATCAATTTATTGAACCTAATAACTAAGTTATGTTTGCATTACAACAAGCATTTCAAAGAAGTGGGAAATGAGACCAATGAAATCTGTAATAGCCAAAAAGTACCATAGCATAATTGAATCATTTAGAAAGTAATGTTGTCAAATATGATTTTCTATAATATATATTTATTGGTCTAAAAGAATACCAAATTAATATTCTTGCATCTTTATAAAGATAGTTAATCGAATTTTATTTTTCTTTGTATTTTTATGGAAGATTACCGCATTAATATTCTTGTGTTTTTTACTTTATAAAAATATTAATTTATTTTTTGCTTCAAATGTTTAAGGAAGTTTAAGAAAATAAAAGACGTTGAAGGAGGTGACATTGAAAAAATGTCAGTAGGGATGTCCAAAAACGTATTCATGGAGATGGTTAGAAAACTATGAATAATTGAATTGTAGGTAGAGTTACCCCATAACAACATCCATCAAGTATATGAGATCACTACTTTTATTATGTGTTGTTAATGAGCTTTATTATATGAGTACTCATTTCAATTGTTATGTTATTTAAATAAATAAAATGGAACCTAATCGTAACATAGGATGTGATAACATAACATAAACTTTGTGAGTAGTTCCTTTTTCATTACTTAACATTATATATTTATTGTAATTTTTAATGTTAATCGACTTACAATGATCCATAGATGTTCTCTAAAAGCTACTCAGAAAGAAAAGTCACCTAAACATTTGATTAGCATTAGATAAAATATAAGTTATGAGTATATTAAAATATCAACATTAATGGAACAATTTATAGTACCTATGCTATTTTACATCCATTATTTTATAAAATCAGAATGCAATGAACTTTTAAATATATCCAAATATTTTCATGGTGTATAATACTTGTAAAAAACAAAGGCATAAGCATAAGCATAGGGCCAAATAATACCTATTGTTCATGAAGCACTCACTACGAGTGTATATTTACATATTTTCCCATTCATATATATTATATTATAAATATAAATAATTATCATTTATACCTTTTATACTTTTATCTCTGTACATTCCATCTTTATATTAGTAGATGGATGGTACCAACAAAAGCATGTGGATGAAAGCATTATTAATAACACAATTACAACACCTTCTACAATTGATGAAGAAATGAGGAAGGAAAGCAACACCTTCTACAATTGATGGAGAAATGAGGAATAAAAGTAGCTTGAGCATTAACCGCAACGTAAGTGATTAGAGGCCACCAATATAATTGAATATTGCAAACTAAGATATTTTGGAATGTTTGTGTGAAAATAAGAGATTTGGTTAACATGGATCTTGGGCATTGTTCCAGTTGGTATGATGACAAATTACTTACAATTATTCTTTGACAATTTGTTTATCACAGACCTTTATGTTATATCAATTTTTTTTATGACAAAAGGTTTATGCTTCTTATATAATACAATGAGTTTTTATTATATTGAAATATATTTTGTAAAATGATATGTTATTGATTATTTACATTATTGTAATGGAAAAATGTATGGTTAGTTTATATATTTATTTAAATGATACGATATTTTATAAGATGTTATGTTATTGTGATTATTAGTTTATATTTATGATTATTTATACTATTGTAATGGAAAATGTTATCATTATTTATATATATTATTTTAAATGATACAATAGAGTTAGTGTAATGATTAATTTTGAATAAATTTATTAATTATTTTTAAAAATTTGATTAAAAAAATTTATTTTTTTAATAATTATTAAATTTTTTATAAATATTTATAAAAAAAACAACAATAATAAAAATTTGTAAGGGCACATTTATACAAAATAGTAATTAGCATATGAAAGATTTAGATATTAAAGCACATCTATGTCTTTTATTCATTGTTACTTGTATGCTTAAATCATTTCACATATTAGTGTATGTTTAATATAAAAATAGAATTGATATTTTTTTTTCATGTATGTATATATTGATGCTCATTATGCATATTAGTTTGATGTTATTTATAAAATAAAAAATTTGATGTGGTGAATGTGTATCGGTATAATTTTAATTGCTAAATGCTTATACGTATAATTATTTTAAATGCATGTTGGCTGGTCCTTACTAAGGCTATACTTCATGCTCTTCTGATCTATCAATGTCAACCATGCATATGCCTCATATGGTGATGCAAGTTGTTATTTCTAAATGGATAGTTTCTTTGGAGGGGGGCTAAAAGAGCTAATAAGTGGTCTTTGGGAGAATCAAGTTTTTCCTAAATGGGTGGGTGGATTAGGTTCGCATGACCCTACAACGATCTATGTGTCCTTGGGGGGCTAATTATGGTGGTGATGGGTTAATGGAGGTTCCAAACCATGGAAGTGAATTTGGACAAGAAAATATTCTATGTTTATGCCGCAAGTAGACAAATCATATTGGGATACTCCGACGACTAGTTCTAGCATTTAGAATTAGGCTCAGGAGAATTGTATGTTGTTAAGGAGCACATGTTCTAGGAAACTAGAAATGGTAATACAACACTTTTTTGGGAGGATAATTGGAAACAACTTCCAAAACTTGTTAATAGAGTGGATTTTTAGGTGATAAAACTCATTAGATCAGCTTTGGAAGCAGTTAAGATTAAGGATTATTGGAATATGAGATTGGATGAAACATACTTGAATTCATGGAAGATTCAGAATGATTGGTCCCAATCACCTCAATGTCTTCCTAGGATGAATTTCATCAAGAATTGTTGGAAAGGAAATACGGTTATCCCATGGATGAAATATTCTACATTGGGCTGACCAACTTTTAGGAGTGTTTACAGTCAATGAAGCTTACATTCTTTTTGTAGGTCACAATCTTTTAGAATTTGGGGATGGTTGTAAAAAAGTATGGTCATGGATTCCTTACTTGGGACTAGATAAGAAGGAAAGGTGTTTTAGGTCCTTCTTTTCTTTACTAATGAGGAATCTATGGAACACTTGTTACACTGTTGTTCATATGCAATGGATGTGTGGTCTTGGTGGATATTTTTGGCACTAACCATTATTTTTCTGGCTCAATCATGGATTCATTCGTCCACTAGAACTTCTCATCCTTTAAGAACCCTATTGTTAATAGGGAATGGATTTTGAGTACTAGCTTGATCCTTTGGCATCTATGCAAGGAACATAATGCGAGAATATTTTGAAATAGGAACTGCTTGGAGCCTAATGTGTGAGGGATCATTCTCCAAAATATTCGTGAGATTATTTTGGCTTCCTCATGGTCAGACGATGATTGGAGAGTAGAAGGACTTGAAGTTGACATCTTGCATTGTCTTAACTTGTCTATCAAAATGTGTTGTTCTTCCTCTCAAATCCGTCCACATACTACTTTGTCTTCTTGCTCTTCCTTTTCTTGTCCTCCTCATGGTTTTGTCAAATTGAATTTTGATAGAGTGTCTAAAGGAAATCTAGTCAATGTAGGACCTTTGGACGGATTTTTTGTGATTGGCATGGGGCTCCATCAAGAATATTTTCCTAGAGTTATGGTTATATGATGAATAATTTGGCATAATTTTTAGTTATGGAGAAAGGTCTTTCAGTTCCTATCCGTGATGGTTTTTAGTTCTTGCAAAATGACGAGGACTCCTAGGTAGTGGTAAATTGTTTGTAGTGACTCTTAACTTGTCAACGTCCTTCTAAATTAATACACAGTTGGAGGTTGGAGAGTATTGTGCCACGTATTAGTGCTCTCCTTAGTCAAATAGATTATGTTTTGTTTATGCATTCTCATCATTCAGCTGATGCGAATACCAAATTTTTGGAAAATATTGGTTGCAAATCTAGAACATTATCCTTGGACGAGCATTGGCCCCTAAATTCATTGATGGAAAAATTTGATATCCATGGGGAAATATTATGTAAGGATGATTTCATCCCTGATGGGGGTGCATATAGGGATTAGGAGGTAGTTTTAAAGGATGATGTGCCAGAAACACATTTGTCCCATGACTTGGGTTGCGTGGTGACATTTAGGAGAAGGAGGTTGAAGTACTTGCCTCCAATCTCATCGTCTTAAATTTCAATCATTGGTAATGGGTTGCAATAGGTACGATAGATGGAGGAATAGAGCTGAGGCTCATAAATTCACCAATGTCAACTTCATTTCACTTGTTTCAAGTTGTTCCTCTAATGGGATTTATTTTGTGGTAGTTAGATATGGTTCATTGGTCTCGTGGTTACTCATGCTCAGGGGTGCATTTTTATCTCTGTGTCATTGTTTTTGTGTTGTACCTACATAATTCTGAATTCAAGTCGGTGTTTGAATTGGTGGCCATCTTCTCCCATCTACCTCCTCTGAACAATGAATTTCAAGGTATTTCATATCCTTGTCCTCTATTGTTCTCAGGTTGTTGGTGTCCAAGGCACTTTCTATATGGTTTTAGCTCGGTGGAGGCTATGGTTTGCATAGTGTTATAGTGGCTCTATCATTGGGATCTTGATTGTTGTTTATAGTTTTGGGTCTTGGTGAATATTTTCTCTCTATTCGTTAATGTTATTTCTGGTGTTTTGAAGATTTATATGGTGGTGGTTGGCTTAGTTTTAAACTTTGTGGTCTTTAAATTGGGCATAGATTTTGGCTTTCTATGTTGGTTGTCTGGAATTATTTTCCAACCATCTCTATGTTGGGGTGGTGGTTCATTTCATGGTCTTTCACATATCTTTGTTGCCCTGTGTTGAATAATGTCCTTAAATAAGGTCATTAAGTAGGAAGTTTGGTGAGAACTTGGTAGTTTTAGGGTCTGGCCTAGAGGGGGCGGTAGTTCATCCTTTTGATTGTTATTTTGATCATGGGTTTGCTTTAGACTATTTTTTCTGTCAGGTTGTAGCGTATATTATGGCTCCTACACAACGTATGGTGCCTCTTCATGGTGGTTTGGGGCATGTTGGTGTGAAATAGACATGACCTTTTTCCCATGATTCTGTGACCACTCTTTTTTACTTTTTACCTCTAGAATTTAGTAGGGAAATGCTTCTTTTAGAGTCTCGGGAAGAAATGAAAAGGGAATATTTTTCCAATTATGAAATTGTTGGAGGCAGGATTAAATGGCTCTTGAATTTGGGTCAGTCTCAGAAGAGGTGACTCAACTTCCTATACTCCTTATCTCTACATCAACAATTGGACACTTTTCTTAGGCTGATTCTTAAGGATAAACAAGCCAATAGCTATAATGTGTTCTTTGGAATTGAAGGCATTAAACACATTCTATTGAATCATTGTTTTAGTTTAAATAATATAGATGTTCATTTGGGTCCGATGGAGGGTTGCTTTCTATCAGATTCTGCATCTGTTGACTTAATGGATCCTCCTGTGGATCTGACTCTTCCAATGGACAGTATCGACCATGATTGCATTGTCGTTTCTTCAAATCCTAATTGAAGGCTATGGTGATATGGATTTGATTGTTTTTGAGACGATGTTTTTTAGTGACCCTTAAGTCCCTTAAGCACTCTATGGCAGGGATTTTTAGTGTTAATTGGTTGTATGTTTTGTATCCTTTATGGTCCTTATTTTTTTGAGAGTGCAGAGCTATAAGGCTCACTGCACTATGGTTCAATGATATTGCTAAGAGGTTATGTTTTTTCTCTATTTACGTCGCCCACGTGCTTGTTTTTTGTTTAGCACCTTTTTGAATGTGTATTTATAATACAACCTTGCAGGTTCACTTATGTGGTTATCATAATAGAAAGGTCGTTGAAGGTTGGTGGCACCTCCTACTTCATGCAGGTTCTCCACATATTGGTGACACTATCTAATAATGTTTTTATTGTCAAATGGTGCTACTCCCTTTTGGCTTAGTGGCATTTTGTTATTCTGTCAGTTTGCTCATGGGGTACCTTGTAGTATTTGTCTATAACTCTTTTTATTCCTTCATCTTTGTTGATCAGATGGCTCATGTGTCTCTAGTCTCTTATGTTGTATTGTTGGGTTGTATAAAATGCTAGAAAACTAGAACCCATCTCATGGGTACTCATGATGAATCTGTTACTGGGATTTATGATGTTTAAGATCTCTCTAGATATCTGTGATGTAATTTTTTCTTGTATTAATAGAAATTGTTTTCAACTTACAAATAAAAACTATTCTAAATGCACTAATGCTCCTTTTAACAACATCAACACCATTACCTTCAATGGTAAGATTTCCATTGCCATAGTGTTACTTTTATTATTATCATTATGGGATTTCATGGTGCGCAAGGAGATGTAATAGTGCAAAAATGCACCAATTTATAAAGCACACTTTTGAAAGACTCTTAATTAAAATTAACCATCAATTTGTTTTAGTTATAATAAACCTCTGCTAACATGTATCAGCAAAAGTCTTTATAGATGATTTGTTTTGTAAATTTTCTTGAGAAAACTTGTAACATGGAAAATCTCTACTAAAACTTTTCCTAATTAATATTTTCCTCATAATAAAAAGTGAATTTGATAAGTAACTCCATAAAATATTAATTCTTTGATCAAATTGAAGAACCAAATTTATTACTCAAACTAGGTAGCTCACAAATGAGGATCTTCACCAAGAGACTGCCTCGGCAGAACACTCTACATCTAAATCAAATTACAAATCATGAATATATAATAAACACACAAATAGGGATGTTAGAACAGATACCTAAGAAATAGGAACTAATTCCTAATCTAAGACTCCAGTGAACCGACTCTCTCCTAAATTACATTTCTCCATTATCTGCAACACTCCCCCTTAATCGAGAAAGGGGTTCACAAGTATTCCTAACATTTCCCTAAACAATTCAAACTTGATTCTACTGAGAAGCTTAGTGAAAATATCAACAACATAGTCGCATGTATTGCAATATTCAATATGGATTTCCTTTGACTGAACTTTCTCCCTCACAAAATGAAACTGTGTACCAATGTACTTTGTTTTTTTTATGAAATATTGGAGTATTTTCAAGTTTGATGGAGCTATAGTTGTCACATTTGATAATTGTTGCGACATTTTGTTCTTCTCCAACATCATGGAGAAGTCTTCTCAACCAAATTGCTTCACATCTTGCTGCACATATTGCTTGATACTCAGTTTCTGCTGAAGACAAGGATACTGTGTTCTACTTTTTGTTGGTCCATGCAATGACCCTGAACCCAATGTTGAATGCATAACTTGTTATGGATAATCTGTCATCTACATTTCCAGCATAGTTGGAGTTTGAAAAACCTGTCAATTTAAAATCACACGAATCAGTATATTTAATACCATAGTCTAAGGTTCCTTGAATATACCTTAAGACGCCTTTCGCTGCAACCCAACGACTCTCAAAGGCTTTGACATGAATTGGCTCATACACTAACTTCATAAGCCAAATCTGACCTAGTTATAGTCAAGTAGATTAGACTCCCAACCAGTTGTTTATACAATGTTGCATCTACCTCCTTAGAACCATCATCATTTTGAAGTTTAGTATTCTATTCTAAAGGCACCGCTTTAGCTTTGCACTGATCCATTTTGAAATTTTTCAGTAAACTCCTGACATACTTACCTTGTGATAGAAAAGTTTGGCCAGAATCCCTCCAGACTTCTAGACCCAAATAGCAGTGTAGCTCTCCAAGTTCTTTCATTTCAAAAACCTGTGACATCTGCTCTTTGATTTCTTTAATGAGTTCATCTGCATTTCTTGTGATGCTAAGATCATCAACATATAAAGAAATCAAAACAATTTCCCCCTCTTAGTAAAAACATGGTATACATATTAAGGTCATACTTGCTTCTTTTATAACTATGTTGTAGGAAAAATGAATCAATTTTATCATACCACGACCTGGATGTCTGTTTTAGTCCATACAATGTTTTCTTCAATCTACAGATCCCCCCGTTTGAAAAATCCTTCAGGTTGCACTAAATACACTTTTTCTTTTAATTCCCCATTTAAAAATGCAGATTTCACATCTAGATGGTGTATCATCCAATGATGTTTAGTATCTAAAGCAATTAACATTTTGATTGTGTTTAATTTAGCTACAGGGGCGAAGGTTTCCTCATACTCTATACCTTCTTTCTGCGAGTACCCCTTTGCAACCAACCTAGCTTTATATTTGTCTATACTCCCATCTGCTTTAAATTTAGGTTGGTATAGCCATTTGCAACCTATGGGTTGCTTGCCTTCAGGTAATTCAACTAGATCCCGGGTTTTGTTTTTAAATATTGATTCATATTCCTCTTCCATGGTTTCCCTCCATTCACTATATTGACTAGATTCTTTATAACTCGAGGGTTCAACAACATTTAACATACTAGTTATAAAATAATTCTCCCTATATCTTGTTGGAAACTGAATTTCCCTACCTAATTTCCTGAGTGGTAGAGTGGCTTCAAACTTGTTCTAAGCATCCCTTGGTGGGCTTGGCTTGGCAAATGCATCTGCACCATTCACTTCCTTTTTATGTTGTTGTTGTTCCTCATCGCTGTCTCTTGTTTCATCACTCCCTTCTTCCATCAACAAAGACATGTGCCACTCTTCATTGGCACTCTCATGGTTTCCATCATTAACCTGCTCATGAAATACTATATCTCTACTTGCAAAGACTTTATGAGAAGAGGGATTAAACAATTTAAAAGCTTTAAACTTTGTACAATACCCAACAAAAATTCATTTAATGGCCTTTGAATCCAGTTTCTTCCTATCCTCCTTTGGAACATGAGCAAAATATTTGGATCCAAAAACTCTTAAATGATTAACTGCAGGCTTAAAACCTAGTAAAGCTTCGAAAGGAGTTTTAAAATCAAGAATTTTTGTTGGACTCCTATTCTTCAAATAGGCTGCAATATTAGATAGATTCTTACCTTTTAGCATGGTACAAGCACACTAAACAAGGGTTCTATTTTTCCTCTCTGCAACCTCGTTTTGTTGAGGAGTGTGGGGTAGTGTGAATTGTTGCAGTATCTCATGGTCTTTACAGTATTTGATGAAACCAACCTTCTTGTATTTTAGCCCTTGGTCCGATTAGAGAATCTTGATGAATTTTCCTGTCTGCTTCTCAATCATGCTTCTGAACTCTTTAAACTATTCAAAAGTATGAATCTTTTTTCTGAGAAAATGTACCCAAGTGAATCTCATACAATCATCAACAAATAGTAAGAAATAATAGGCCCCTCCCAATGACCTCGTATGCATTGGCCGACATAAATCAGTGTGCTCTAGCTCTAGTATATCTCTCTTCTTTCTATCTACATTTACAAGAAACTCATCTCTATGCATCTTCCCAAGAGCACATTCTTAGCAATCAACATGAACATTCTTTAAAACAAGGAGAGCATTGAGCATACCTCGTTTCTGAAGTAGCAGTAGGTCATTGAAATTAATATGGCCAAATATTTGATGCCATAAATCTTCTGTAGTCATAGCTGAGGATTTCAATGCTTGGTGTGGCACACTTCTAACATTCAGCTTGTACAGACCTCCCACATGAACTCCTGATGCAACTGACTTCATACGATCCAATAGATCTTTAATAACACAATAAGATTTAAAAAACTCTACCTTGATATTCTGATCCATTATCATAGAAGTAGAGATTAGATTCTTTTTTATTCTGAGTACAAACATTATATTTTGAATATGCCTAATATTTCCATCAGGCAAAATGACATGAACATTACCATATCCTTCGATTTGGTACCCTCTATCATCTCCAAGATAGATGTTTGCTCCACTGCTTGTCTCTTTGAAATTTTCAAACCAATGCTTGTTTCTTGTCATATGGGTGGAAGCTCCTAAGTCCACAAACCAAGTTTCTGCTTCATCATCCTCAACAGAAAACGCAGAGTCAGATATGAACAGTCTGAGATTTTGATTTTTCTCTTCATCCCCAAAAGGACCTGCATGCTTCTTGTGTCCCTGTTGACCTTCATCAAACTTATTCTTCAGGGAATATTTAGCTATGTGACCAACTCTATCATAATAAAAAAATTTGGGTCCTGAATCACTTCTGTTTGAGGGCATACCTTGAGGTGATTTTCTTTGTGGTGTACTTCTCCTTTCTATCATTTATTTGCCTTCCCTTTGAAGGGCTTCTTCTTCGCCATTAGAGAAAGATTTGAACTCGGGTTTCAGGGTCATTCGCCTTTCCTCCTCCTACATTAGGATCTCTGTCAATTCTTCAAACTTAGGGGCTTTCTCTCTTGCATTCAAGCCAATGTTAAACATTTGATAGTTATTAGTCATACCATTCATGGTAATCGTGACCAGATCAGTGTTTGACACTGTTTCGCCAATGTCGTCCAACTTATTTTTGAGCTCCTTGATATGAGAGATGAACACTGCTACTGATTCATTCTCCTCCATTTTAATGGAGAGAATCTTGCTCTTTAGAAACAACAGGCAGTTTGTGTTCTTTATCTTGTACAAGTCTTTGAGAGTTGTCTAGATGGCTGCTACAGATTTGCATTCTCAGATATAAGGACTAATGCAATCTTTCAATGACAATTTAAGCAACACCTTCGCTTTATTCTCCCTTTTTTCCCAGTCCTGGATTGTTGTTGTTGTTCTACCTATTGCTAGGTTAGCTTCAACTCATCATCGGTTGCAATCACTAGTGCATTTTGCCCCTCCGATAAGGTCTGCAACTTAAATTTCCAATTGGAGTAATTGGATCCGTCAAGCTTATTGCTCTCATTCAGGTAAGCCTCTACCATCTAGTTATTCATCTTCACACTTAAAAAAATTAATTCTGACCTCCAACAATTAAAAACCCAGATCTACCCCAGATCAACGGCAAAGATCAAAGCGAATTACAACCCTTGTGTTTACTAGATTGATGACAATGCGAGCAAAAGGCAATTTTTTTTCTCATGAAGAATTAAAAAAAAACATTGTGCCATTGGGAAAAAAATGCAGCACACCTAGAGGGCCACGATTTACCAATTTTCCTGTCGTATGGTGAAGTCAAGGTTCTACAACAACTTCGATGATCAGGCCTCCCTGGAATTGCTAACTCGCGTTGTGGGCCACTAATGCTCCGTCTCCAACGCACAACACTCCAACAATACCGCAGTGATTCCGCCACATAGCACTCCAACAATACTGAAGTGTAGCCGTTGTGTTAAATCCAATTTTACAACAGCGGTGCGTGTTTTAGAACAAACCATTGCGGTGATCCGAAATGCATTAAGTCAAGAATGACCAGCGCGATCCTCACCTCCTAACCCGCGCCGATCCCTCAATTCAACGCTGATCTCTCAATCTGGGACCATTCTTGACGACGCTCGAGGAGATCTCACACGAGCTCCTCACAACAGTTGATCGTCGACAGTTGATTAATAGCTACACACAGATCCAACTGATAACAAACTTGCAGCAATTCACCAGCCCGTCGATGCCAACTTGGCCCTTCCCGTCGATGCTAACTTGGCCCTTACGCAGCTCGGAGCTCAGACTTATACTTCACACCCAGATCGCGCCAAGCTTAATTGAATGAAAAAAAACATGTGCCACGCCGAGCCTATCCCTCGCACTAGACCAAATCTGCACGCTTCCATAACAGGCGTGGATTTTCTCATGCTAGACCTCCTCACACTAGCTACTTAGTCACGAATCTAAGTTCGTATGTTTCCCACCACAGAATCCGGAAAACTGGGGTTCCCTCACCAATTTTCATGAAAGCACACAACATATATCCACATTAGATGGTAAGCCACGGAGATGATACTTTATGCTGATGGTAAGTGCATTATATATATTTCAATCAACTTATAATAATAGATTTTTATTTCAAGAAGAAAAAGTTTCAATGGGATACTAAGTGGAGTGGAGTGGCTGCCATTATTAAAAATTTCTTGAAAGAATAGCCGAAATCGGAGGAGGAGAGAAAGCACTTTATCGTACTTCCTTTATATTGGTTAATTGTTTTTAATATAAGCTGCTTTTGTCTTATGTTGAAGAGCTAGGTACAATGTACGTTGACTTTTGGATAAATATAATACATCCATCATTTCTTATCAAAATTGGTGATATATAAAATTTCTAGGTGTATTTACTTTTTCATGACTAAAATTGATATTTTATTCTCGACTAGCAAAAGATAATAATTATATAATATGTAGAAACTTGTGAAACGTTTGATACCCTATGGGCCTATAGGATGAAACTCTATTACATGACATTACAATATTACTATTGTTTACATCATCATATGGAATCAAGGAATAATAATTGCACTCTCAAGTGTCAATTATAGAATATGTGTATATACTATTGAATCAATTTTATTCTCGACTAGCAAAAGATAATAATTATATAATATGTAGAAACTTGTGAAACGTTTGATACCCTATGGGCCTATAGGATGAAACTCTATTACATGACATTACAATATTACTATTGTTTACATCATCATATGGAATCAAGGAATAATAATTGCACTCTCAAGTGTCAATTATAGAATATGTGTATATACTATTGAATCAATGAAAGAATATATGTAAAATATAACCGAATCTTTATGTGTATGTGGATTAAATTAGTTTTAATTTATAAACTTTAAAGACAAAATAATAAAAAATTATTGGGTTTATTTTAAATTATATTTTTAATAAGCTTTTTAAATTTTTATAATCATATTAATTTTTATGTTTATTGTAAAATAAGGTTTTTATAATTTTAATTTAATTATTAAATAACTATTAAATGAAATGATAGAATTTAATTTTCATATAATATTTTAGAATATTTTTAATAGTATACATAAATCAAAGGTGGAGATTTATTTTCAAAGTAATTATGTATTTTTAACCTTTTTAATTAAATGTATTGATTAAAAGAAAAAGTTATATGAACAAACATATGAAATGAGTCATGTTTTCTTGGGAATGTGGTATTGATAAGCCCTGCAATTGTAAGAAAACCTATTTACAAATTAACAATCCCCATGATAAAGTTTTGGTAAATCTTCATGGTTAATAATCTTCTTATATGTTTTTCTTAAATGTATAATGTTTAAATTATATTTTAATTATTATTATCATTAATAATAATTATTATTATGAATCTCCACGATAAAGTGTCAGCGAATCTTCTAGGTTAATAATCTCGTTACATGTTTTTTTCAAATGTATATATGTTAACTTATATATTAATTATGTTTATGATTAATAATAATAATAATTTTAAATAAAGTGACAATTCAGCTAATTCTTATCATTTTTTTAGCAACCTGAGATGTATGCTAAAGTATTTTGACGATTATTAATTTCACTGAATTAACAAAATGGGAAGATTAATAACTTCATTTTTTTTGTTTTAAATTCCTGGAATCAATAAGTAAGCCAAGCTTGTACTCATGTGACACTGGGTCAATTTTGGCCACTACTACTATAACCTCCAAGCATACCAATGCAACCCCTCATGTGACACATAGGGCTAAGTGGGGGTTTAAATTAACAATGTTGCAAGGAGTGTCTTAATAGTACACTTTATCACCAAGTGATGTACACTGGAAAAAAACAATTATGTTATAAATATTTTGAGATTGAAATTTAATGTGTGCATATAATAAGATACTAAAAAAGAAAGTTTCCTCTTCCACCTTCTAAATATCACAAAAAACAAAAACTCTTTCATCTCATGACATTTTAGGGATTACCAATGCAATGTTTTTCTATGCAACTCATGAGAGTTTACTGTGATTTTAGTAATGTTGTTATACATATTTAAGGTAACTATAATAATAACATACTTTTAATATTTTAAATTGAGGTTAATTTGCATAGTACCTGGATTTTCTCTTATTTTCTATTTTTTATCACACCATATTTCTCATTAAATTTAGATGTGAGGATATTTTGATGGTATCAAAATTTTGTAGACAACCTCCTCCTATATTCTCTAATGGTTTAACAAAGCCTTTAGCATTTTTATGTCAACCCGTCTTGAGCCACATAAATCTTCAAAAAGAGTTACAAGGAATCTTAGGGACCCTATTGTCTTTCATCTTAGTTGTCCTGTGCTTCTACATTAATTAAGTTATCCATAGAAGTGTTCCCATTGATGGAAAGACTAATTTCTACGAGAAGGATAGGATAGTGTGTCTTGCTTTCAATTTTAAGATTACAAATTATAAAGTATTTTGGATTTACTTATTTTCCTCCACAATTTATTAGAAACGTTGTGGCCTAAACTTTACATCTATAAAAGATAACATGAGTGATTAGAACTTGAGAAGATTAGTATATTTCCCCATAACCAAAATTTCACAATTTTACAATTGTTTATGAGACCAAAATAGTCTTTCCACTGTCCACTAATCATTTTCCCAAATCTATAGTTGCAATTAAACTTTTGATAAAGGTCACTTTTTGAATATTTGCACGGATTAGCTTTCTGTATGATGTTATTATCATACACAAAATTAGCATAAGTAAATATTTTTTATTTAATTATCAGAACCACTGTTTGTTAGTGTTTTCTACGTACTTGAAACTGAATCCTTGAGAATTTTTAATTGATTGTCAAGATCATATGGACATCTTACCATAATAACAATATCATCAATGCAAAAATAAAGGATGATGATTATTCAAACTAAAGTAGTGCCAATGCAACGAATTGATTGGCCTTTATTATATCCATTTTTTAGGGAATCATGTGTAAATTTTCATACATTATACTCCAACATTTGATGTTCATACATAAAACATTTGATGTTCATATATAATAATTATGTTTTTTGGTTAATTACTAAGGTTATTGTAACATGTTATAATATATCAACACTTGTTTTGCTTAAATTATTAAATATAAATGTGATGCAGTTTGCAGTTGAGTTGATTTGAGTATTGTTGCATGTATTTCATATGAAAACTAATATAGTTCAAAGGCTAGGAATTGTAGGAATAAAAGTCCCTAAGGTTCAAATATTGAATTCTCCTCACCTAAGAATCAAGACATCCAAGTGAATGATGAGAAATTCAAAGGACATTGTCCCTTTTTCCCACCTCAAGAGATACCAACACTCAAAGCAACATTGATGACCTCTAAGTAATTTGAATAAGGAAATCTTGGGGGATTTGAATTGTGTTAAGGACATTAAGGTCCCCAAAATCAAAATGCACAGTTTTATGGGTTGAGAGTTTGGTTAGGTTTTCCTTCAAGCATAAATAAAAGCATATGATGATATATTAACGCGTGTTCATTTGTTTAGTAATATTGATGGTTAAAGTTGTATTATAAGGAAATTTATTTCCCTGCTTTTATGACAATTTTTTGATGAAAGAAGAAGGAAATTATGTTATGTATTCTATATTTTCTTGCTTAACCGGGGTTCTAGTAGCATCCTTGAGTAGGGCCCACTCAAGAAGAGGAATGAATACCATTGTATATTGTTGTAGTGGCTACAAGCACCCTCCAAAATTTTTCCTTAGCTCATTTTGGAGCCTCCCTACCAACCATCCTAGCAGCATGTATTGAACTATCAAATACATAAGATTCATTGATTTTTTAGTAGCTTGCCAGCCTGTGCATGTTAGTTTTCTTCACTCCCCTCACAGACTGCCACTTCGGACTTGGGCTAGTTGCTAGCTGAGCAACTCCCTCAGAAAATTACGCAATTCTATAGGGGAACTAGCCTTCCCTCCAGAAATTGTGCAAACCTGTTGGCAGACCTACCGGGCTCAGAAATTGCGCAATGTAGTTCGACAATATTCCTTGGGAAAACTGCACAATCTGGCCCAACACTACAGCTTAGCTGAGAAATTGTGAACATCAGTTGGGAAGACTGCTGAGCTCCAAAATTGAACAAAGCAGTCAGACAAGCTTCCTTGGAAAAACTATGCAAGCTGGCCAGCATTACAACTCAACCCATAAATTGCAAAATTTTGGGCAACAATCACCTACTCCTACTAGAAATTGCAAAATCCCTCTATGATAGCAAGCTCAACTCCTCCCAGAAATTGTGCAAATCGCTCTCTCAGTCAAGCAAGTTGTTTCATGTGCCTTTAGGTTGATCAGTTCCCTACGAGACTGAGTAAAATTGATCCGCATGCATGGGCTGCTCTTCCTGAAATAAAAAAAGGTAGCATACAAAAATTCAACCCTAGATTTAGGGATCTATTTTTAGCAGCTAGAGGTTACATGCATATATCATTTTAGAAACCTCTCGCCAAGTGTCGCTTTTTCCTAGACTTGTCGCATGCGCGTCATAACCTCGATCTTATCAAAACTTATGAACCGGATGCTGCAGAGCTCATTCCTCACATCGATCTTGCAGCTCTGACATCCCACATTGCATCTAGGAGCCTTCAACACTTTCAACTTATATGTTTCAAGGTAAGTCTTCTTTTCATGCTTGTGTTGCATTTATGTCGCTTTTTCGTTTCTCTTTGTGTGAGCATTTCTTGGTTGAATTCAATGAGTGCTTGCTATTGTTTCAATGTATGTTAGATTATAGAAGAACCATTTCAGGTTTTGTTTGCATCTCATTATTGTCGCATGCATGACATTATTTTTGCACCGACGATTGCTATTGTGGCAAATCGCTTCACACGCATGCATGCTTTCCCATTTTTTGAATCATGCACTTATTGTTTGTGTGCATGATCATTCACTCTTAGTTACACTTAGTATCACCATGCATTCATACTTGTCATGTTTTCAGTCGCCCGTTGACAGGTTTAGGCTACCTTAGCCGGGACCTTGCCTTGCCCAGCTAACATTGCACATTTCTAGAAATGAAGGCTCTGCTTTCCCTCCATAAATTGAGCTAGTCTAGCCTAGCACTGACCTCTAGGCTTGCATTACATGATTCTGGGAGGCAGTGCCTTGTTGGACCCAGAAACTACGCAATGCAGTTTGCTGGTTTGCATGTCATTGCTGACTGAAATTGTGCATTGCACAGTTTCAATCCTCAACAGGCTAGGTTGGACTATGCATTACAGAGTTTTAGTAGTCAGTCAGCTTCCCAACAACCCATGCACATTTTGGCAGTCGATCTCCCAGCCTCCTTGTGAAAATTGCGCAATTTTCACAGACAGTCACACATGTATGTTGCATGTTAGTCCTCCAGTTTGTTTTGGTTTTCGACAGACAGATTGCTTGTCATCAGTGTTTCTATGTCTCGAGGTATCACAGGTGTTTGCCTGCCTTTCAGCAACATAGGTACAATGGCTTCTAGGAGAGTAGAGTCATAGACACCGTTTAAAGAACAACTGGGGATGTAGTCGATCAAATGTCTATGAACTTGCATATCTATGAATACATCAAGTTTTTCAAGGGCAAGGATATCAAGATGAAATAGTAGAAGTGTCACAACAAGCAGCACCATCAACAACAATATAAGGTAGCATACCTGCAATTCGACAAATGTAGGAGGAAGGTTGTTGACAACACAGAGGCAAAACAAAGTTGCAAGCTCAAGAAGATACACTTGTGATGAAATCAAGTTTGGAGATTGAGGATATGAGGTGACAGCGTGACTAGAGGATCCTATGAAGGTAGAGAGAGAAACAAATAAGGAGTTACAGGTGCTGAAGTGATAACTTAAGGAAGAACAAGAACTATACAAACAATAGAAGGAGTTGCAGTGGGAACATGCACAACATACACAAATTGATGAAACTGTGCCCATACAAGTTATGGACCCATCCAACAGCGAGCATGTAGCAGACAAGGTGAGAAGTGTTGTCGATCACATGCAAGGGTATTTAGAAACATGGATGTCATTATGCACATGCATGCGATCCCACCCATTTAGCACACTCATTGAGGCAAAGACAAGAAGCAAGTCCAACTGGAGTTGACCATGTATTTCGACAAGTTGATGCCCATGGTCACAAGCACACTTGCAGATCAACATAGACACTATGCATTAGCATGTTGCTGCTCTAGCTGCACTCAAGATGATGATGCACATGTTGTCAGATGAGTTGGAAAGAGGAGACATATCAGTGTACCCAGATGCAATGGAGGCAAGAGTTCGCTTTTAGCAGGATGTCACTATTGAAGTGCACAGTCACCATCACGGATGACCAAGCTTCGCATAAGTTCACCACCGTCGATCATCGCAAGGATGTTGAAGAGTTGGTCTTACCACAACTGTCCGAGTGTTAGTGACGTCTTGCATGGCTTGCTCAAGCCTACTTTGTCTCACATGGGTACATGTGCAGATTATATCTAACATCTTGTCAAGTGTTAATAGTTGAATGTGACAATCATAGAGTAGTTGAAGAGTCATGAGGGTAGGTGAACAATCACAAAGGGGAATGTCAAGGGTCACCTCACCTTTGATATATATAGTACCTCATAACTCATTGTAGAGGCTTTTGGTCAGCTAATCTTTTGGTAGGATTATCGTAGAGAAAGCTTGGAGAGTATTGTAATGAGCCTTGGCTTCTCCATAGTGTAGAGCTAGTATATCTCTTTGGAGGAGCAGGTAGAAGTGACTATAACATTCTGCTATCGGGACTAGTGGTTGGTCATGGTTGTATTGTATGATTGAAACTTTCACTTCTTAATATAACAGAGCAAGCACCTTTCATGCATATATTGTTATTTTATTTCAACTATCTTGTTTACTCTAATGATGTATGTATATATTTGCTTACGCATGCATGTATGGACTCTTTTTGTAGAAGTATGTATGAATCTTACTGAGATGTATTGTTGGCTTAGCCATCACTTTGGATTGTTAGCTTACTTTCTTTCCAGTATGTGATGCATCTTCGCTCGTGTGTTCCCTTCCAAGCTGCGTGCTTCCATAGGTTTTGAAGGGGCACACTCACCTCACTTTCCATGTGTTAGAACCACTCATTCACCTTCCTTGGTTTGTTGCACATGTCACACCCTTGCTACCAATAGGGACATCTTACTTGCCTCTATTTCCAACCGCGGTTAAGGTGATACTGTATGATCAACTGTTGGGACTCCTACTCCAAACAGTGAGAGGTCTAGTTGGGACTTCTTACTGGGGAGATCCCTAACATGTTGGTGGGTCCAGCATCATCAAAATTTTGGTGCTAGAAGGAGGGATAGATGAAAAGCTGAGTCCTCACAATCTGTTTTGAATCTCTGCATATCTATCATGACTAATGACATAGTTTCTCTTCCAGAGTGTATGTCTTATGGAAACAAATTCGAAATCCCGGAAGAGCTTTAGGATAACTTGTCACATAAAACATACGATGATGGAGGCTATGTAGCCTTGGTTAGACATGCAGTCGACATTGTAGGCTCATGTGAAAGACATGGAATCTTTGAAGAAAACATGACCTGCACGATGTTCATCTACATGCTTCAAGGGCACCCAAAGCATTAGTGTTCCACGCCGCCTAAAATGTCTATTCATTCTCTTTCTCATCTGGTAGTAGAGATAGACTGTGCTTTCAATCACTTTAACTATAAAGCACTCAATAAAGAAATAGTGGAATTACAGAAAGAACTTGATTAGTTCGCTGAACAGTTTCACACATGCTTTTGTAATCTTGCATACTGATTTCCCAAAGATGATATTGATTGGGAATTTCTTGATGGAAGATTTGAGTATCTTCTTCACATATCTAGAAATATGAAATTTTATAAATCATCTGAACCCTGTTCAACACACTTCGGTGATGGAGCTACGCAATCATAGGCAGACAAAGTTTTTGTCACAAGTGACTCTCCACCTTCACCTCATCAAATAGCTCCACCACTACAGAGTGATGTGGGAGATTATGCACACACATCTGTTGAACTGTCACATCCTCCCACCCCACCTGCTCTTGATATTTGCACTGATTTGGCTTGCAAGCCTGCTGGTTTCCACATGGATTCGTTCCCTCAACCTTTGTCCTCACGTTCTGTTGATCCCTTGGATTGTAATGTCTCGTGTTCTTTCATTTAGGACTCCTCACCTACTGTGAATGAGGATCAAGTTGTCGACAGAGTTGGTGTTATGTAGCCAACCTGCACCATAATTCATGATGAGTGTGTGTGGGAATCTAAAGAAGAACCTAACATGAAGGATGACTCCCTTCCATCCACGCCTCACCCGCTCTATCCTGACATCCCTTGTGATTCTGCCACTATTGATTTCCCCTGTGAAAACTCATTTCTGGATGTTTCTACTTCTAATCATTCACAAGACATGTTGAATGTTAGTTTATCATTACATTGCAGAGTGGACACATCTTCCTCTAAAAATCCGTCCAATTTGCCACCTGTCATTTCTGAAAACACAGAGGGTGAACATCCTTGCTTCTCATCTAACCCTCTGCATGATTCGTCAAATCATGAGGATGCCAACAAACTTTCTGAATTTTCTAATCTTGGTTGTCATGATCTCTCTACTTCTTCATCCAATCATGATGTTGATTTAATCATTGTTAATTTTTCTAAGACATTGGTCTCAAATGACCTACCTATTGACGAAGCCGAAACTCCACAAGATGTCGAGGCACTTCAGCTTGGGATTATGGTTATGTTAGGTCCTCGTTGTCCTAAGGTTGGTTTCACTTCCGATAAGGAAATTGTTGAAACATGCAAGGCTCCTTATCACTCCCTTATTTGCATTGAGGATCAACTAAACACCCAAATTTTTCTTCCTCCACTCAAACTACATGACCCCATCACTCTTGCATTGGAGGAATCTTACACAACAAGCACATTTTTGCAGCATAAGTGGTGTTAATTCCTCATGTTTTCTTGCATATCACATTCAAGAGAATGCATACACTTAACATCTACACACATGGTAGCACAACACCATGGCAAGTCCATAGAGTGTGCGTCATGCACTTTCACACAATTATGTTCTGTGGATGCTTTTAAACTTGGAGTTTGTCTATCTTCATTGTTATATCTTTATGTTTTCCGATTCGCACTATTGTGTGTTCGCGAACCATACCTTCACCAACATGGGCGAACCAATGCATTGGTGGCTACATTGGAAGTATCACTTCACGTGAGTAGACCCATGCACAGTTAGCTTAGGAGTAGGAGTAGTGTTTGCTTTTGTTTTGTTTTCTTGAATGTATATTTGCTTCTTACCCTTCATGTTTTTGTGCTTGCATGCTTGTTTTCTTAATCTCTTTTCTTATGCATTTACTTTTGCTTTTGTTTTGTTTTGTTGTTTGTATGCTTGTTTCTGTCCGTAGGTTAGTTTTGCATGAAACCATGTGCAAAACTTGAAACAATTTGTGTAAAGTACAAGAGGATTTGTGCAGTTATCAATATTTGGTTATCTGTTATCCTACCTCTTTATGCAGAAATTGTTGTCTTTAGTCCATGATACATCAATGGAAAATATGTACTGTTTGAAATGAAATTTGCACTAACTAGCGTCACCTACTCTAGTCGGTTGTTTTTGGGTTAGTCCTTGACAACTTATTCAAGTAGAGTAAGGTGACAGGGAAACCTTAACAATCATGTCATAAGTATATATAAACTACTTCTCTGAAGGAACAACCTCTTCTGCTCTCAATAAGTCGGGATCCCTCTTCTACCTTTGAAATGAATAAGTGCTATGCATAGTTACAAAAAATGAAAAATGGAAAAATGAAAATGTGAAAAAAATTCAAAAAATGAAAGATGAATAAGGCAAAAGAAGAGAAAGGCTTCCTGTGCAGAGAGGTGATGCAAGTAACTCCGTCGGGGTACTGACCAAGCTTGCTGGCAGTGCAACGATGCTTATGTTCCTGCGTGACTCCACTGGGGTACTGTCAAGGCCTGCTAGTACCAGAGCAATACTAGAGATGAAACTAAAACTCTAACGACCATAAATCTTGTGCACCAATATACCCCTCATCCCCAACTGAAACAACTGTGTTGGCTTAGCTTGAAATGTGTGTCGACTGTCTAAGAGCTTCAAAGATGCTACATCTTACAATCAAGAAAGTGTGGAAACAAGATGAATAGAGAGCTGAACAATACTTCTGGAGGCGTTAGACTTGCTTTTCATGAACAAGGGCCATTCAAAGAGTTGGAGTTCTTCTACTATGTTGTAAAGTGTTGTAGTGGCTACAACCACCCTCCAAAATTTTTCCTTAGCTTCATTTTGGAGCTTCCCTACCAACCATCCTAGCAGCATGTCTTACACTGTCAAGTACATAGGCTTCATTGGTTTTCAACAGCTTTCCAGCCTGTGCATGTTAGTTTTCTTCACTCCCCTCACACACTGCCACTTCGGACTTGGGTTAGTTACTAGCTGAGCATCTCCCTCAGAAAATTGTGCAATTATGGAGGGGAACCAACCTTCCCTCCATAAATTATGAAAATCAATTGGGTAGACTGCTGAGCTTCAAAATTTAACAGAGCAGTCAGACATGCTTCCTTGGAAAAAATGCGCAATCTGGCTAGCACTACAGCTCAACCTATAAATTGCACAATTTTCGGTAGCATTCATCTGCTCCTCCCAGAAATTGCGCTATCCCTTTGGAACAACCAGCCCTAGCTCCTCCAAAAAATTGAGCAAATTCCTCTCTCAATCAAGTAGGCTATTGCATGTGCCTTCAGGTTGACTGTTTCCCTCAAAGACCGAGCAAAATTGATTTTCACGCATGGGATTCTCCTCCTAAAATAGAAAAAGGAAGCGTGCAAAATTCATTCCTAGATTCAGGGATCTATTTTTAGTAGCTGGAGGTTACATGCATAGATCATTTTAGAAACCTTTCTCTAAGTGTTGGTTTTTCCTAGATTTGTGGCATGTGCGTCATAACCTCGATCTTATGAAAACTTATGAACCAGACACTACAGAGCTCATTCCTCACATCAATCTTGTAGCTCCAACATCCCACATTACATCTAGGAGTCTTCAACACTTTCAACTTAGCTTTTTTAGGGTAGGTTTGATTTTCATATCTTGCAATGCATTTTTGTTGTGTTTTGTGTTTTTCTTTGTGTGAGTGTTTCCCTGTTGATTTCAATGAGTGCTTTCTTTCATTTTGATGTATGTCATCTTGTAGAAGCGCCATTTCAGTTTTCATTCACATATCACTCTTGTCGCATGCATGACATTATTTTTGCATCGACAGTCCTCGTTGCGGTGACTAGCATCACACACATGCATGCTTTCTTGTTTTCTAAATCCTGCACTTACTATTTGCATGCATGATCATTCACCCTTTTTTACACTCAGTATCACCATGCATTCAGACTTCTCATGTTTTCAGTTTCCCATCGGCGGGTCTAGGCTACCTTAGCTAAGAACTTGCCTTGCCCGGCTAGCATTGCACATTTCTAGAAGTGAAGGCTCTACCTTCCCTCCAGAAATTACACAAGTCTAGCCCAACACTAACCTCTAGGCTTGCATTGTGCAATTCTGGGAGGCAGTGCCTTGTTGGCCCCAGAAACTGTGCAATGCAGTTTGCTAGTTTACATGTCACTGCTGACTGAAATTGCCCATTGTGTTGTTTGAGTCCTCAACAGGCCAGGCTAGACTGTTCATTGTGTAGTTCCAGCAGGAAGTCATCCTCCCAATAGCTTGGATTGTACTGAAATTGCCCATTGTGTTGTTTGAGTCCTCAACAGGCCAGGCTAGACTGTTCATTGTGTAGTTCCAGCAGGAAGTCATCCTCCCAATAGCCTGGATTGTACCTTGCATAGTTTTGGTAGTCAGTCTCCCAGTCTCCCAGTGAAAATTATGTAATCTTCACAAACAATCACATAGGTATGTTGCATGTAAGTCCTCTAGTTTGTTTTGGTTTTCAACTGATAGATTTCTTTCCATGATTTTTGCTATGTCTCCAGGTATCACAGGTATTTGTCTGCCTCTTAGTAGCACAGGTACAATGGATTCCAAGAGAACAGAGTTAAAGACACTGTTCAAAGCACAATTGGGGATGCAGTTAATCAAGTGTCTACGAACTTGCCTATCTATGAAGACATCAAGTTGTTCATGGACAAGGATATCAAGATGAAATGGAAGCAACATCACAGTGAGTAGCACCATTAACAACAACAGAAGGTATCACACCTGAATGCATTAAATTTAAGAGGAAGGTTGTTGACAACATAGAGGTGGAACAAAGTTGCAAGCTCAAGCATATCCACTTGTGATGAAAGAAATTTTGGATATTGAGGCCATGAGGTGACAACATGACCAAAGGATCGCATGAAGGCAAAGAGAGAAACAGAGAAGGATTTACAGGTGTTGAAGTGAAACCTCAAGGAAGAACAGGAGCTACATAGACAATAGAAGGAGTTATAGCAGGGACAATCAAAGCAGGAGGCACAACATCCACAGATTAATGAAACTGCACCCATATAGGTTATGGACCCATCCAAGAGCTGGCATGGATTAGACAGGGTGAGCAGTGTTGTCGATCACATGCAAGGGTATTCAGGAGCATGGATGTCATTATGTGCACACATGTGATCCCACCCATTTGTCACACTCACTGTTGAGGAGGTAAATCCGCTCTGCAGACAAAGGTGATCCCTACTAGCCCAGACTGGGTCTAGCAACAATCATCAAACACTACAGTGCAAGTTCCTAATTGCAAATTAACAGACCCGTGATAAAGGCCTACTTGGATTCCAATGCTATTGTTTGTAGGAGAGGTGGTGCTCCTGTTCCTCCGCTTCAAGAGATCACAATCGTCACGATCTCCGTGAATGGGCACCTGTACATACAAGAAACGACACAAACACAAGCATAAAATCCAGCATATGCAACTATATGTCAATCAGAAAGGACATAACTCATCATCATCATAAACAATAATAAGAGTGGAACCATAACCAATAGTCGTTCATTAATAATTAATCAAAGAAGAATACAACCAAAGTTCTGACGCTGGATTCTACTTTGGCGGGTAGTCAGTAGCACATGTCTCGCAAAGCCTGTCGGGAATAAGGACAAGCCTCTCTCTTTGGTTCATGGACAATAATCTCCTTGCTTAGATTTGGCCTTATGGGAATCATGAAGGCTCTTGCAGCATGAAGCTCTTGGAAATTTGACAATTCTCAATCTCTGGAACTAGCTTGCCAAGGAAAATGGACAAGATTTTATAGATGGAGGAAGGGGAGTTGGG
>APFE030160520.1:134078-156615 GCA_000404065.3 Pinus taeda
CCATATCATCAAGGAAGCTTCCATGAGAGGTGGAAAACCACTTCCTCTCTATGGAAATCCATAGCCAAACCACCCAACTCAAGATAGATAGCAGTCCAGGAATTTGTTAGGACGAAACTTCTGTCGTTTGTTTGTTAAAAAACACCTCTGATTATGGTTGGCACAGGTGCGACTCTATGATAGAGTGCCAATTGGTGTGCCCTCTTTGGAGGATTTGCCCCCTTGGCGCGAGGGCTGCACTATGGAACCGCACCAATGGAAAAAGAGCTAATTTTAGGGTTTTTTAGCAGGAGATGTCTTCAGGGCAAACAAAGCTCATGTTTAGGGGAATGCAATGCAAGTGTTTGTAGGCCATGTCACTTCTCATAGGTCCTAGAATGAGTCCTCCAAGATGCGGGAGAGGGGTAGCAGGGACAGTGACAAATTGCTGTGTAACAGATGCCCCCTAAAGCATGAGGCCCGAGAGAGAGAGAGGGGCGAAATGCTTTACGAGAACATGTCCAATTGAAAACACTGCCGTTGGAAAACCTGCATGGATAAGTACAACTGATATCTCAAATACATGATATATGTGGTATGGGCGCAACCATCCATAGCAGATTACACAATAATCTAGATCCAAGGAATGGGCGTAGCTATCCAGTGAGGATCAATGAATAGACTCAGGCATGGTTGCATCCATCCAGTGAATGAGTCATGTAATAATCATAATAATCCACAAAATCGTAGCCTAGATCCCAACAGACAAAATCCAAGGTCTTGCGCTCCATCTCGATTTGAACAAAGTACAAGTTCAATCATGCGAATATAGGAGCCGAATTTGAACATGCAAGAACATCGTCTGATTACCAGCGAGTGATGAAAGTTGTTAACAGACGTGAGAGGTACCACCAATAATGACAATGGCCCTCAAGGTACTACAGGTACAATCTATGGCGTGCGAATCAGTGAGCTGGCATCAAACACCTGTAGAATCATTCGATCGGAGGCCAATGATGAAAACCTCGCGTTGAATGAAAAGAACCTGCCATTGAGGCATGCAGGCTCCAAGGCACCAGAAGGGGAGTCTCTAGATTAGCTTCCTGGATAATGAGCTGAAGTCGACAAGAAGTGACCTTGATCGAAGGTGGGCCATAGTGTTTCCCACATCATCGATGCGAGATAGAGGAAGATAATGTTTTTGTGAATCCGGATTATATGAGTTATCAGAGGGAGGTTGATAGTTTGTAGAGGTCAACTTCTCTTGAACATATTGGTGGCACGATAGTGGACTTGGCAGTATTTGACATCAATCGATCAGAGGTCATGGTGACAAGGCAAAGAGCAGATGAGAGGTCAAACAGGATCACGCAAACCCACGGAGGCAAGTGAAAAATGAGATGAGATGTCCCCACCCAGACACGAATGCAGAAAAGTGCCATGTTCAAGAGCGACATACTACCGACACAACAATGATTCTGGTTCCATTTTCCCCTGCCATTTCTGGCAAGTACTCCAATTATTTTTATTAACAAGCTTGACGGGGATAGAATATGCTTGTAAAATGTCATTTCGACGGAATCCAATGTCATCAAGTTTTAACGAGTCTGACCAAAGGAAGAACTCAGTGTCATTTCATGTTTAGAGAGTTTGAAAAGACAGCAGAAAAGTAAACTCCAGGGGTGTCCTTTTTCGTAAAGTTGTGTCTCTCGAGCCCGAAAAAGTATAAAACAATGCTCGAAAGAACCGCCCGACCATTACGATCGAGGAGTACTTTTCATGATTAGTGATTTCGACCTGAAAAAGTAAAAAAGAGACTGAAATCATGTCATTTCGTAACCGTTAACGAGCCTGAAATGACAAGGGCCCGACGATCTTTTCGTCTTTACACGGTCGGAAAAGAGCTTAAAGGCGACCGCCTCTTATTTACGTTTAATGAGTCAAGAGGAATAACTTGACAATCTTTTCATATTTAGAGAGTCAGAAAAGAGCTGAAAGATGACTCCAGAATGACTTTTTCATGTATTTACCGAGTCTGTAAAAGTATAAAATATAACTCATTTCACTTTCTAAGTCGCATAAAAAACTGTTGCTGCACAAAAAGCAAGTGTAAAACCCATTTTTGACAAAAATATATTAAAATATTCAGAAAAATAACTTTTAAAACCTATTTTGAGTTGAAAAATTTATAAATATTTCAAATGGTAAAAACAAAATTACTTTTTACTTTTTACCTCACTGAAGAGCAGCAGTGGTCCATTTGGTGTGCGAACTTCGGACGACGATTGTGAAAGATCTGTGCCACCATTTAGAGCTCCGTCAGTTCCAGGTAAGAGGCACCTCTTAGTACTCCATTTCAATCCATTTTTTGATGGTTTTCTTTTGCTCATTCGATCTCTATGGAAGGATTTTAAAAAATTAGGGCCACGCCCATTGGCGTGGGTATCGGGCACGGACCCGCGTCAATGGGCTTTTATGTGCCAAAGGCCCACTCCAATGGGCATGACTTTTTTAGAAACTGTTGCGCCAATGGCAGAAACCAATTTTTTGCATTAAATTTCAGATTTGAAAATGATTTGAATGCAATTTTGAGCCTACCAGAGATCTAATCAATGGTTTTTGATCATATGGATGCAGGCAACCGAGAAAAATGGTGATTGAATGGAAAGAGAGGGAGTATGAAAGAGAGGATGAATTGGCCATGGAAGATGAAGTTTGCATGGATGCCCTCAGGAATTGCGGGTTGAAAAAATTCTTCCTGACGCCTTACTTACGAGCTCAACCTGAGCTCTTACAATACTTGATCAGCCTTTGGGACGAGAATGAGCAAGTGTTCAGACTGCGAGATCAAGTATTAGAACTGGATGTTTTTGACATCTACTTTATCACTGGATTTTCATGCAGAGGTCCGGTGCCCATATTGACAGGGAGCAGACCATCTGGCGAGAAGATGGGTGAGGTGATGGCATGAGTGTGCCCAGGGGCACAATTCGGATCCGAGAGTGCAAAGGTAGATATTGCCACCATTCAAGATCTGACACTCAAGGTGGTGCTATTTACCATCACGCAGGCTGCGGAGGCGCAGGCACCGTACGAGGCGACACAAAATCAGCTCTTATTGGCCACAGAGTGTATGAATCCCACTATATTTGATTAGGCCACAGCAATGACAGCAAATATGAAAAGATAGCTTACAAAATGTAAGCGAGGCAAACTGAAATAATTTGGCTACGGTTTTATCCTAGTATCGTTCATTCTAGAATGATTACCAATCTTCCAAGGCCAAGGGGCCATAGTAGCTGAGCCAATGCCACGAGAGCTGAGAATGGCTCGCTGGGCAGCATTGATGCCCAGAGGAGGAAGGCGCTAACAGATGTCTTGGAGGCCGGAGTTTTTTGGGTGGCTACATCGTCAGTTGATTGCAGTCAAAGATTGGCCATATGCAGGGACTGATTTCACTGGTGATCTAGATCTCCCACTGCCAGAGGGAGATGAGTGGGACGAAGAGCTGGGTATGATCTCTTTTTGATTTTATGTTTTATGATTTTTTTGTTAATACATGTTGGTTCTAATAACAGTTATATGTGTATGTAGATGTTGGCCCAGAGAGACCAGCCGACATGTCTCCTATTTCGCGGAGAACTCAGCCCATAGCTGACCCTCAGGAAGAGGGTACCGGGGGAGTAGAGATGATCCAGAACCTTGAGGGGATTGCCCGAGGGATTCCAGATTATGCCCGGCTGGAAAATGTCCCACTAGCGTACCAGAGATATATAGTGGGAGTGCCTAGTCGCATCCACCGTCTTCTGAGAGGCCTATTGCATACGATGACATGCTATCATGAGCACCACAGGGATTAGACACCTAGTGTTTATTTTTATGCCTATTTTTTGAGAGACATGTCATCTCTGGATGTATTAAGATGAACATGTATATTTTTTATCTATGTGATGCACGCTGTGCAAACATTTCGACACACACACACACACACACACATATATATATACATATGCTTAAGGTTTATTGTGTTTTTTATGCTTCTTTGCTGTTTTAGTTACATGTTATGAAAATGTCTGTCTAATACATAATTGGCTAATGCATCAGTTAACGTATTTAATCGTCTTAGAATGTGTTGATATGTGATGAAATCAAAATTCCTTTCTAACAACTTAACACATAGATATAACCTTAGAATCTGATGGTCTCTGACAGAATATCGCCCATTGAGCTGGTGGACGACAAGCTGAGAATCCAGGTTCACAACCAACGTTCGAATATCGAGATTGATCACGTCGGTCAGTAACTCAATAATAGCACTATACTCAGCAACATTGTTTGTGGTACAACCTATACAAACTCCTTGCAGGTCTACTAGCTCACCATAAGGATCGTAGATCACCCATGCTGCAAAAGACAGGTTGTGTGTACTACGGGAAGCACCATCGGTGAAACCAACATAAGTCGAACCAGACATCTGTACAAGAAGCAAAATGACACAATAAGTGGCAATCACACTGACACACCAAGCCAAAACATAAAAACATGCACACACAACACACCTGCTAAAGCACATGTATGTACAAATCAGAGTGCCTCGAATTCACGCATAATATTTTTTCGAGTAAAGCCCATTCCGGGGCTTATCCAGAGGATTCCTTTCTTAGTCAATTAGCTCATAGGCCCCTTTTTGCAAAAATCTCTTTACAATATAAGGCCCATGCCACATGGGTTAGAATTTGCCTACCCCCAACTTATCATTGGCTTGATCGTAGAGCAGGACTAAATCTCCCTCAACAAAAGAACGAGGATGAACTGTGTGATCGAAGTGAGTTTTCACTCTCTTCTTCTATGCTTCGATAGTTAGAGAGGCTAGTTGATGAGTCTCATCTAGCCGCTCTAGGTAAAGAAGGCGTTCCTCTACCAGAGTAGTGTCAGGGAGAAATTCGACGACTATTTTTAAAGAAGGTATCTCGCACTCGATGGGAAGGGTAGCCTCAAGTCCATAAACCAATTGGAAAGGAGTGAAACTGGTGGCATCCTTCACAGAGGTTTGGTAGGCCCACAAGGTAGAGAACAACATCAAGTGCCAGTTGGACTTGTGCATGCCAATGGTTCGTTGAAGCATTGTAACTAGGACCTTGTTGACGGCTTCTACTTGGTGTTGGCCTAAGGATAGTATGGAGTTGAGCTATCGTGCCGTAAGCCCAACTGGGTTGTAAGCTCAATCATCATATGATTACGGAAATGCTTGCCGTGATCAGTGACGATGGCCTGAGGACTCCGAACCGTGAGATAACATGATTAAATAAAAATTGCACTGTGGTGTGACAGTGTTCAGATAATGTGGGCATCACCTCGGCCCATTTTGTGAAGTAATCAATGGCAACGATGATATACCCATGCCCCCTAGCCGAGTGAGGGTTACAAGTCATATAATCAATGCCCCATTTTGCAAAAGGGCCGACGACAACAATGGGGTGCAGTGGAGCGCGAGGCGCATGCATCTTCCATTGGTAGATTTGGCACTCGTGATAAGAGCGGATGGCAAGAATGCAGTCCTTAAAGATGGAGGGCCAAAAGTAACCAGCGCAAAGGACTTTCTAAGAAGCAGAATATCCGGACATGTGACCACCACAGGCACCAGAATTGCAGTCATTTAAAACTCGCTCAGCTTCCTCGAGTGTTAAACCTCGACGGAGAATGGAGTCAGCGCCGAGATGGTACAGGGTGTCCCCAATAATGCGATATGGTTGAGATTGATGGTGAATCCGTCGTCGAGCATCCTTAGATGTTTCGTCCGGAATATGGTCCTCTAACCGAGAGGGTGTGGTAAGAGATGGAAAAGAGCACAACAATTCAGCAAAGACAAGAGATTTCTTGGACTTGGCAGTAGTGAATTCCAAGTTGAACTCTTGGAGGATAACAATCCACTTCGAGTACTTGCCCCCCAATAGCTGATGCGACAGGATGTATGTCATCGGGTTGCAATCAGAAATCATCGTCGTAGTGCACAACAAGATATAATGGCAGAAACGTTGGACGACACAAATGGCGGCCAATGCCAACTTCTCAATGTGAGCGTATCGAGATTCCATATCTAATAGATTGCGGCTGAGATAATAAATGACGTGCTCAATGTCATCATCATCATCTTGAATGAGAACCATGCCAATAGTGGTATCGGTAGCGGCCAGATATAAAGTGTAATCACGAAGGTAATTAGGAGGACACAACAAAGGGGCGGAAACAAGGAGAGCCTTGAGGTGCTCGAAGGACTCTTGAGCGGTGGCATCCCAACGAAAAGTGGTGTCCCGCTTTAGTAACCGCGTAAAACCTTTGGCCACCTCGGCATAGTTCGGAATGAAGCGTCGTAAAAAATTCGCTTTGCCTAGCAAGCTCTGCAATTGCTGCAAAGAAGCAGTGGGAGGAAGATTCAGAATGGCCTTGACTTTAAGGGGGTCCAAATGGATGCCCTCTCGGGAGACGATGAACTCGAGAAGTCTTCTAGACTCTACGCAGAAGACACACTTATGCGGATTGAGCCAAATATGGTAGTGTCGACAGCGGAGAAATATTTCACGAAGATGAGCGGGGTGGTCCTGACGCTTAGCTGAATGAGCTGGAAGATCATCCAGGTAAGGTTGCATGATGTGTCAAATATCATGGAATGCATAAGACATTGCGCGTTGGAAGGTAGCACCAACGTTCTTCAAACCAAAAGGGAGATTTTTGTAGGCGAAAGTACCCCACGGATAGATAAAGGCGATTTTGTGCTGATCAGCAGGCGCAATATTAATCTGGTTATAACTAGAAAATCTGTCCATAAACAAATATATTTCACTTCCAACACACTCGTCAATGAGCTAGTCAATGAAGGGTGTGGGGTAGTTATCCTTGGGACATGCTCGATTAATATCACGGTAATCAACACAAACCCTGATGGTACCCTGCTTTTTATTCACAGGGACGATATTGGAAACCCAATCTATGAGTTGGATGGGGTAGATAAAACTAGCCTTGAGAACCTTTTCAACCTCCACTTTAATGGCTGCAGCCTTTCAGGGGTGCATAGGGCATAAACGCTGTCGGACAGGCTTAGCTCCCGGATACGTGGGTATCTCATGCACCGCGATACTTGGGTCGATGCCGGGCATTTCTTCGTAAGACTAAGGAAACACATCACAAAATTTGTGAAAAAGACCAGTATAAAGCTGAATCTCCTCAGGAGTACAAGTTACTCCAACATGGATACGCTCAACAATCCCTGGTTTAACGGAGATGTCGATCAGCTGGGTTTGCGTGATGTTTCCCATGTTCCCTTCAAAGGACACTTGATATACTTGGATGGGTGTCTGAAGGGGTTGTGCAGGGAGACAAAGAGAAAATCGCTTGAGACAGGCAAGCATTTCCCGATGGGTAGGGAGGAACGAGGAACAATGATGAAGATTGAACCAAGGGGGTTCCTTGAGAGACATAGTCTCGATAATGGCTTCATCAGAAGGAAATGTTTCCTTTAAAGGATCTGAAGAAGCATAGTCTCCAAGCCAAGGGGAATGAGCATATGAGTCAATAGCTTTGCTCAAAGAAGCAGATTCAGGAAGAGGAGCCAATACAGAAATAATCTCGACGTAGTTGAGCTCGGCAGGACTCAATGACATCTCATCGCCCCATGATTCTATCTGGTCAATGGGGGGAAGAACCCAAGGATCAGCACGAATAGAAATCCTATTGATAGGAGAGACGTTCGGAGGTGGGAGTGAAAAGACACCTATGAGGGCAGGGTCTTTAAAGAACCCAGCTCCCACACACTCTAATGCAATGGAGGTATGATCCACAAAAGGCACATTGCCTTCGGAAGAGGAGGCGAAGAAAGACAGCTGGTCTACTGTGACAATCTTCCCTTGATGAGGGAAACAAATGACATGAAATAGAGATGAAGCCACGGCTCGCATGACATATGTCCAACTTCGGCCCAAAAGGAGGTTGTAAGTTAGATTAGCATCAATGACTTCAACTTCCACTTTGATAGTCTTCCCTTCCAAAGTAATAGGCAAACATTGGAGGATACCATAAGGGCGAGACTCTCTCCCATCAAAGGCTTCCAAGGTTGTAGGAGACTGACTCAAGGTCGGAGAACCAATAGCCTTCCAACAAGCAACGGACATAATGCAAGTTGAAGCGCCTTCATCAATGACCGTACGATGAATTGTTTTAGAGTTGATGATGACCTGGATAAGGAAGGCAATTTGGTGAGGCAGTCTCGGTGCATGGCTTTAGAGATCAAAAGTAATCAAATTCGAGTCGGCCGGGTCGATGCCACCGATGGTCGATAGCAAGGACTTCCTCTGGGAGGGGCAGTTCTGGAGAACCTCTAGGGTGGACATAGCTGGCAGAGCCTGGGCTAAGTTCTCAATGATGTTGTAGTGCTAAGCAGCATGAGCATTAGGGTTGTAAGAAGATCTTCGGAGTACACCTTTAGGAGGGGGTCGAATAGGCATCTTAGTCCTATGTCTCAGCCACCATTTGTGTTTGCTACGAGGGGAAAGGTTCTTTCAGCACCGCAGGAGTCCCAGGAGCACCTTTCAACAGGCGACTAACTTTAGGCCGCCTTGGGAAATATTTGGTGTAGTGATCCTCATCGCAGATAAGACAAGGATACTTGGGTTTGCGTTTGGCTCCTTCCTCGGGCAGAGGTTTAGGGGAATCCTACTTGGGTTGATTAGCTTTATTTTTCCCTTTTCCCTTCTTTTTTCCTTTCAAGGCTTTATCCACCGCGGTGGACTGGACGGTGTTAACCTCGGAAGTATTACCAGAATTAGACACAGCCTGAGAAGTATTTTCATTCGAAGTATTCGACTTTTGCTTCCTAGGGTTCGTGGAGGATTTCTTAGAGGATGGATTTACAGATCCAATGACACCATCAATAGATGGCTTTGGCAGAGCTTTGGAAGTTCTGGGCCTCGGGGTGTCAGGCAAATAATCATATAGTGCACCGGACTAGGAATAAACCAAGTCAAGGTACTGAGCACGCACAATAGCCTACTCTTCAGTTACACATGCCCCCATAGCAATGTCCCGTGCGATCATAGGGACAAAGGAGGTTGTAAACCAATTGGTTAGGAGCTGATCAGGAATCCGAAACTTAATCAAACGAGGACGTCGTCTCCATTCATGTATATGATCGGAGATGTGCGTGGCCGTATCCTGTTTAAGAGACGTGAGGAGATGCGTGCCTGTCTCATACCGAATTGGAAACTGAAAATGAGTTAAAAATGCCATCGCCAACGAGTTAAAATCTTGAAAAGATCCACGAGCTAGCTCAATATACCACTTAGCAACAGAGCCAGTGAGAGTTGTTTGAAAAAGGTGGAGCCGGACTGAATCGTCAAGCCACAAATTTGACGAATGCTAGAGATGATAAGTCATAACGTCTACTTGTGGGTCTTCTCTAGCTTTGCCATCGAATTTGGGACAACCACCGGGAATCTTAGTTGGAACTGGTGGCTAGTACGGATTATGAAGAATAGGATCATTGGTCAGTTTGGACACATCCGGCAGTTCCAATGTTGCTAAGAAGGGTAACTGAGGATTAAAGGACATCTGCGGCCATGGGTAAGGGGTAGCACCACGGTTCCAACCAGTTATTGGTTGCCCCCATTGATTTTGTCCATACGGACTTGGCCCATAGGGGTTCTGTCCGTAGGGATTTTGTCCATAGGGTTTATAACCATAACTGGACGGCTGACCCTGGATTTTCCCCCCAGCATTCCATTGGTTACCAAATTGACCTGCAGGAGCAACATACGATTGTTGGTAATTCTGATACGGACTCACCTGCATTTGTTGATAATTTTGATACGGGGCAAACTGAGCTTGCCCCTGGGATTGCTAGAAACCATAAGGTTGCTGGGCTCCATACTGAGCCTGGGGGCCAGGCTGCGTTTGATAAGGAGCTTGAGATTGAAACCCAATTTGCATTTGAAGACCAGCTTGGGTATGGGGCCCAGCCTGGGGCTGGAAACTGGGTGGAGCTTGAGAAGCAGCGACCATTTGCATGCCCAGTTGAGGAGGCCCAGAAAGATGTCCTTGAGAGGATTAAGGTTGAGCCACCTGGCCAAAAGGTTGTCCTGGTTGAGGTTGAGATTGGCCCATCTGCCCAAAAGGTTGAGCCTGCTGGGTGTTGGGTTGTCCTTACACAACCAAGGGTTGTCCTGATGGACCAGATGGCTGAGTGGACTGGACAGTTGGTTGGCCTGATTGAATCTGAGGTTGACCAACTTGTCCAGACGGTTGACCAGACTGGATAGTGGGTTGGCCTTACTGTACATAAGGCTAACCACCTTGCCCAGAAGGGTATCCCTGCTCGACCCTAGGTTGTCCTTGTTGCATATAAGGTTGTCCTAGATTTCTAGGGGGTTGCCTAGAAGGGTATCCCTGCTGGACCCCAGGTTGTCCTTGTTGCATATAAGGTTGTCCTGGATTTCCAGAGGGTTGCCCAAGATAAGTAAAAGATGAACCACCATAGGCCGAAGGTTGTCCCTGAAAGGGTTGTCCTTGTTGGCCTCTAGGATGCCCTGGATAAGATTGCCTGTAATACTGCTACCCATAGGGAGGCTGCGTGTAGGAAAACTGACCTTAATAAGGTGGTCCTTGAAGATCTGCAGGGGGTACTTGGCCACCACCGTAACGAGAGGTACCCCAAGCAACAGCTAACGGGACTGAGACCTCAACCGCAGGCTGAGATGGAAAAGATCCAAGATAAAGGCGATGCTCTATGGGATCATAGTAATGTAACGGACCTTGCGAGCCCGGATTCTGGATAGCTTGCAAATACTGATCGTATACCCCCCCTGCTAGAGTGGAACCAGAAGAAGGTGGGGCACCAAGCGTAGGATCAACAACTTCGGATGTAGGTACTGATTGGCCACTATTTACCGAACCGGGGGACAGACCAGCAACAGTGGTCACAACCGAGGATGCACTGACAAAACTAACAACAGGTGCTGAAGAAGCTACACAGATAGTTGGAATAGTCAGGACTGAAGTGACAGATGTATTGTGAATTTGAGGAATAAAAGATCCCGAAGTGGGAGTGATGTTGTGATCCCACATAGTACCCATAAAGGAGTTCCTAGAACCAATAACATCCCTCAAAGCCCTATAGCATAAGGGAAACGTGACACCGAGAGGGGTGACACTGAAGGGTGGGGTTTCTACTGAGATAGGAGTTTCAACACTCATCACAATGGATGCTTCACTTGTGATGGGGGATGTGTCATCCATATCAGAGGAAGACATTGGGACCAAAACACTAGGAGGAGTAATAGGAATATCCTCTTCGGAAGGCTCCCAAACAGGGTTCCAATGGATATTGTAAAAATAGTCTTCTGGAGCATGAGAGTTCAGCGGTTGGATACTCGAAATAACAGGGAGAATACCATTACCAACCGGTGTCTCAGGAGCAACAGAAGAAGGAGACCCTTGGTCACTTGGAATGGGAGATAGGATCGATGATTTTGCCAGGGTGATTCGATTCAAAAATCCTAGGAAAACTAATGAGAAAGGACCCTACTCAAGCTAACGCAAACAAGATCTAACAGGGTAAATGTGAACGTGGCCGAATAAATTTTAAAACACAAGGACATAACTTGACCTTTTCATCTTTAAAGAGTCGAGAAAAGGAAAAAAATATGACTCTAGTCACCTTCGAATGTTTAATGAGCCCGAAGTGACAAATGCTCAGATGAGCCTTTTCTTTTAGGGAGTCTGAAAAGGATCAAAAGTGACTACTTTGGAGAACTAGGCAAAATGTTTACCAGACAATCTGTAAAACTGCATATACACCTTAGCAATAGTATGAAAACCAAGGACTTTCCGTACGACAGTCAATCTTCCGGAATGTTGTGTTCGGTGCATTACGGGTCGTAAGGCGGCAGACACAACTTCCTATGGATAAAGGATGATAACCTAGTGGGGTCTCCCTGTATACTCGATGGTACGTGGGAGCACAATTCTGTACTAGACCACTATTGAGTCACAGAAGGAGGAATCACCCAACCTTGAGTAGAAACAAAAGTGACTAGGTTTAACGACGCTGGAGCACGTCTCTAGCCTTGACCTCTAAATAGTGTGCGTTATGTTCCAATGCGTTGTTAGATTCATTCAGTTCATTTTAAAGTTGATCTTGGATTATGTTTTAGTTTTCAGGCCTTATCATATGTAATGTCTCAAAATTTCCTAAATGCAAGCTATATGCCACAATATATCATTTTATTCGATGAATGCTAACTATAAGAGAGTTGAGAGCTTTCACACAAACAAAATGATCATAAAACAATCAACGATATCTCTAATGCAGCTAATGGAAATTAAAAAACTTTTCTTCAAATTCACTAATCACTAATAACAACGAAAATCTCTAATTCACATTAACTAATGAAAAGCAAAAGAGTTTTTTTTTTTTTAATGTCAAGGGCAAGATGCACTAAACAAATTTTGAGAAATGATAATAAGAGAGCAAAAAACAAGAAAATTTCACCCAATGCAAGCACAATAAGATCCCTACATTGACAAAGTAGTCCTTCAAAACTGAGAAAAGTCCCAAAGACACAAATGAGCCGTGTAATCTAGGCCCAAAGCGAAACAAGGCGGAATTCAAGTGAAAAAGGGGTAAGTCACTCAAATAACGCAATAGAATGATTAAAAACCACTAAACGCGTGCAAGGGAGCAATCAGAAAGTCGATTGGACCAATAAAAGACCAAAAACTCCTAAGGAAGGCTCGACACACAAAGCCACTAGATGCCCTAGGGATAAAAACGTGAAATCGATAGAAAATGGAAAACAACCAAAGGATGAAGGTTAAAACCAGTCAAACAGGACTCCAACACACTCAAGCAGTTCGAGAAAATGTATCCAAAACAAAGACCAAGTTCAGAAGGCTTAAAATCAAGCAAACTTTAGAAGTCCAGGCCTAGCGCGACTGTCAGGCTGAAACTAGCACCTTTTAAGGATTGGCGTGAGTGGTATATTGACAACTAGCACCAATTGGCACGACTGTTACACAAAAAAGCACGCCAGTCAAGTTTTCTATGCCAAAATGGAAAATAAGCAATCCAAAACCAGGCCAACGATAACTAGGTAAACCAAGAAGCAAAAACAACAAAAGAAACCAGCCCAAAAGGTTGACCAAGCAAGAAAAAAATCAAGAAACAACCAAAAAGGCAAGACAAGCTCCCCAGCAGAGCCACCAAATTGTTGAGGAGGTAAATCCCCTTTGCGGACAGAGGTGATCCCTACTAGCCCAGACCGGGTCTAGCAACAATCATCAAACGCTACAGCGCAAGTTCCTAATTGCAAATTAACAGACCCGTGATAAAGGCCTACTTGGATTCCAACGCTATTGTTTGTAGGAGAGGTGGTGCTCTTGTTCCCCCGCTTCGGGAGATCACAATCCTCACGATCTCCGTGAATGGACACCTGCACATACAAGAAACAACACAAACACAAGCATAAAATCCAGCATATGCAACTATATGTTAGTCAGAAAGGACATAACTCATCATCATCATAAACAATAATAAGAGCGGAACCATAACCAATAGTTGTTCATTAATAATTAATCAAAGAAGAATACAACTAAAGTTTTGACGCTGGATTCTCCTTTGGCGGGTAGTCAGTAGCACATGTCTCGCAAAGCTGTTGGGAATAAGGACAAGCCTCTCTCTTTGGTTCTTTGACAATAATCTCCTTGCTTGGATTTGGCCTTATGGGAATCAAGAAGGCTCTTGCAGCATGAAGCTCTTGGAAATTTGACAATTCTCAATCTCTGGAACTAGCTTGCCAAGGAAAATGGGCAAGCTTTCATAGATGGAGGAAGGGGAGTTGGGATCATCCACAATAATCATGGGATTGGCCATATCATCAAGGAAGCTTCCATGAGAGGTGGAAAACCACTTCCTCTCTATGGAAATCCATAGCCAAACCACCCAACTCAAGATAGATAGCAGTCCAGGAATTTGTTAGGATGAAACTTTTGTCATTTATTTGTTAAAAAACACCTCTGATTATGGTTGGTGCGACTCTATGAAAGAGCACCAATTGGTGCGCCCTCTTTGGAGGATTTTCCCCCTTGGCGCGAGGGCTGCAGTATGGAACCACACCAATGGAAAAAGAGCTATTTTTAGGGTTTTTTAGCAGGAGATGTCTTCAGGGAAAACAAAGCTCATGTTCAGGGGAATGCATTGCAAGTGTTTGTAGGCCATGTCACTTCTCATAGGTCCCAGAATGAGTCCTCCAAGATGCGGGAGAGGGGTAGCAGGGACGGTGACAAATTGTTGTGTAACACTCACCGAGGCAAGGACAAGAAGCAAGTCTGACTGGAGCTGAACATGTATTTTGACAAGTTGATGCGCATGGTCACGAACACACACATGGAGATCAGCACAAACACTATGCATTAGTATGTTGTCGTTCCAGATGCACTCAAGATGATGATGCACATGTTGTTAGAAGTATTGGACAGAGGAGCCATATCGGTGTACCTGGATGGAATGGAGGTAAGAGTTCGCTTTCAGCAGTATGTCACCATTAAAGTGCATGAACACCATCGATCATCAAAAGGATGTCAAAGAGTTGGCCTTACCACAATTATCTGAGTGTTAGTGATGTCTTGCATGGCTTGCTCAAGCCTATTTTGTCTCACATGGGTACATGTGTAGATTGTATGTAACATCTTGTCAAGTGTAAGTTCAAGTGTCAATAGTTGAATGTAACAGTGATAGAGTAGTTGAAGAGTCATGAGGGTAGGTGAACAGTCACAAAGGGGAATGCCAAGGATAACCCCACCCTTTTCTATATATAGTACCTCGTAACTCATTATAGAGGCTTTTGGTCAGCCAAGCTTCCGATAGGAGTATCATAGAGAAAGATTGGAGGGTATTGTAATGAGCCTTGGCTTCTCCATAGTGCAGAGCTAGTATATCTATTTGGATGAGCAGGTGGCGGTGACTATAACATTCTGCTATTGGGACTAGTGGTTGGTCATGGTTGTAATGTATGATTGGAACTTTCACTTCTTAATATAAAAAAGCCAACATGTTTCATGCATATGTTGTTATTGTATTTCAGCTATCTTGTTTTCTCTAATGATGTATGTATCTGTTTTCTTACACATGCATGTATAAACTCTTTTTGTATAAGTATGTATGAATCTTACTGAGATGTGATGTTGGTTTAACCATCACTTTGGATTTTTATCTTACTTTCTTTCCAGTTTTTGATGCATCTTCACTCGTGTGTTACCTTCCAAGGCACGTGCTTCCATAGGTTTCCAACAGATGCACTCACCTCACTTTCTGTGTGTTAGAACCACTCATGCACCTTCCTTGGCTTGTTATGCATGTCAAACCCTTGCTACCAATAGCAACATCTTACTTACCTCTGCGCACAATCGCAGTTAAGGTGATACCATATGAACCACAGCTGGGACTCCTACAACAAATGGTCTGAGGTCTAGTTGGGACTTCTTACCAGGGAGATCCCCTGACATGTTGGCGAGTGCAACACCGTCAACATATACAGATGTTATTACCTTTAAATTTTATTTTAGTGTTGATTGCATGCTTCTATAGCAAGATTACAAAATCTTAATATTAGACTGTTAGTTAACTTATTTGATTTTCATAATTTATGTGATTTTCTTCTTGTCTTAGAAAATTTTTTATGTGGATTATGCTTCATGTACCTCATATCTATGATTTACTTTTATAATTTTCAATATTTAAAGCATGTCAGTTGATTAATCTAACGTTATTAAAATCTATAAGCATTGAATTTTAAAGCCCTAGTGCTCCTAGTTAAGGCCCTAATAAGCGTGCATTAGTTTATTTGTTATATTAGTAGGAAGGGTAGAGACTTACATATATATATATATATATATATTATATATATATATAATATATATATATATATATATATATTATATATATATATAGATATATATATATATATGGAGACCTAGCATTTTAGGATCATCATATCTTGTCTTTTGTATTAGATTCAATGTAAAAATAATTTCCCCTTAAATATTGGACTAGTATTTTGATCCATAAATAACATGGATATTCCACTATACATTTCATCACAACTAATCCAATAAAGAAAAATTATTGAACTATAAATTTTACACTATGAGGGTTAATTTTCCTTAGATTTATAGAATCACTAAGTTAATGTTTACTACATATGCATGAAAATTATAAATATGTAAAATAGAGAACAAATAGAACACTCACTTAACAAACTATTGGGAAACCCTTTTGGGGGAAAACCTAGCTAGAAGATGAGGTTCCTCTACTCTCTCTTTCTTTAAATGGAAATGGATGCATATATAAAGGAGTGATACATGTGTCCAATGGGTTGCTACATGACACAAAATATCTTGGTTTTTTCTCTTTTTCTCTCTCCATTCCTAGATGCTCTACTCATTTATGGAAGAAAATGAACTTATATAAATGGAAAACAAATCAATAGCCAACTAGGGGATAAATTGACGCATTCAACCCTTAATATGAGTCATATGTCAACCCTTCTAGGGTATTTTTCATGGTTCCCACATGTCTACCCCCTTTTTTGTAAGTAAAAAAGGATGGCAGGGCATCCTCTCGAATTATAGCAATCAATTTCTATAGCTTGACTTACAGGAGGCATAACTTTCTCATAGGATATTTCATTGAGGAAAATATTGAACCTTTGGAAAGGTATCAATGTGTATAATATGGAATATCCATACATGATAAGGTTGACACCACAAAAATTGGTCATTTAAGGAATTAAAAATTCTCCTAAATATTTTTCACTTAAAATTTTCCAAAACTAGGACCACTGATAAAAATCACCCCGCATATTAGTTCCTCCAAATTTTCCACTCGAAAAGTGTCAATATGGATTGAAAATAGTATATTTATCCTATTTGGATCATATCTCCCTATTTTGGGAGTATTTTTGTCCCAAAAATATTTTATTGAATGAGGTGAGGAAATTGTTCCTTTACCATCTCCTTGGAGTACCATTTAGACTAATTTGGAAGTTGTCATTTCAACCCAATCTTCCAAACATCATGTTTCCCTTGTCTTATATTTTTTTTAACTATTTTGAAAAACTATATCCTCTATTAGCTTTTCCTTTCCATCTTGTGCTAATGTACCTTCTTTTCCTAATCTAGCATGGAAGGCTTATATAGTTTTAATTTATCTACATTTTGTATGGAGTAAATGCGCATGTATGGATGTATAATGAGTCTATAGGAATTATCGCCTTTTGTAGTATCTCAAAGGGAACATGTTGTAGTTCCCATATATTCTTACTAGAACCATATAGCCTCTCCTTGTTCATCTGTAACCATACTTTTTCTCCCACTCATAATGACTTCTCTGTTCTGTGTTGATCATCCATGGCCTTGTATTTTTCCTTTGAATTATGTAATGTCTCCTTCCATAAAATATATTCTATTAAATTAGAATTTTAGACTTTCTATTAATGTATTGCCACTATAAAAAAATTATAGTCAATGGTCTCATGATAAAAAATTTGGGCATAAGCCAATTAGAAATGATGGAAAATTGTTTCTTTCACAACAAAAGAAATAGTTTCATTTACAATAATTATTCCATATTGAAGGACCCTTGTAATGATCATGTTGTAGAGATGAATATGTAAAATTCATTTGGTTAAGCATAAGGGAATTAATTCCAACCTTATAAATATAGCTAGAGACCAAAACTTATAAATAGAGTTTTTCCACCTACAAAAGCATGTTCTTAGATATTCATCGAGTAAATTGTCCAAATGTCTTGATCCATAGATTGTCACAGATATTCCACTAGATAGTTTTTCACAGTAGATCTGATACAATTACACTAAAACAAATTATGAAATCTACACTATCAGAGTTTATTCTAGTATCTTGAAAGGACCATACTATAGAGCCTTGATTTTCTTACTAGGACCTTGAAGCCTCTCCTTGTTCAATTGTAACCATACTTTGTCTCCCACCTTGAAGAATTCTTTATTCTATATTTATCACGCATGGCCTTTTATTTTTCATGTGACTTCTCCAATGTCTCATGTACTTGTATATGGATTTTTCTTATCTTCTCCCAAGTTTTTAGCCCTCAGGGTATCCCGTGTAAGATGCTCCCTCACTCTTCCTTGTTTCCCATATGCAATATCCAAATATGAAGGTGGAAAATATCCAAAACAAGTTTCAAATGGGGACTTACTAGTAGAAGTGTGGACTAATATTTATAAGAGTGCTATATATATAGCTGATTTTCATCCTAGGCCTTGAGATGCTTTTTATTGTAACCTCTCAAAAGTTGCACCAGATTTTTGTTGACTACTTATGTTTGCCATTTTTTTATAGCATCTAATGTTGTATACCTCTTCAATTTCATCTCTACCTTCTCCCACAAGGTAGTCTAGAAAGCACTGAGAAATATTTTGTCCCTAACTGAAACAATGCTCCTTGATATCAAAAAGTGCACCCATACCTATCCAAAGATTAATTTTTCCACTTCTTTACCATTGATGGTATTTTTACATGGCATCAAAACAAACATATTGCTAAACTTGTCAACTACCATGAGCATGTCATCATATTCCTTCCAGGTTGTTGGTAAACCTCCCACAAATTCCATGAAAACGCTTTCCCATGGATGAGTTGGTACAAGTAAGGGATAATAGACAATATTTCTTATTATTAGGCCTTTTGGTACAACAAAGCATGCATCCTCTTATGAACCTAGCTACTTGTTCTTGCATCTGGGGCCAATACATATAGCTATGCAAGTTGGTCATTGTCCTCCTTGCACCAAAGTTCCCCCTTGGAGGTGTGAACCCCTCTTATCAGTTACAATCACTCACATTTAGGAACACATAACTTATCTAGCCTATAGAGTAACATGTCCTGGAGATGGTAGTCAAATGTGTTGTCACCATCGTGCACATGAATCTGGTGTTGAAACTATTGAAACAACTCCTTTAAGTCCTCATCCTCTAAATATGCGTGTTTATATACATCACGGATGAATGGCTCCATGTTCATCAAAGTTCCCAAAGCTATGATCTTCGATTTGGGTAGCCTTGAAAGCATGTTGTCTAACTTATTTGTGCTACCCTTCTTATACTTCATCACTAAAGAAACTATTGTAGAAACTCCATCAATTTGTAATGTGTGGTCTATTGTACCCTACTCCAGGCCTATAGGTCCTATGATGGTTGGTGGTATATGTGAATTATTCTATCCTTTCCCATTAAATAGTGCTTCTACTTCTTCATACCTTGCACCAAGGGATAAGATCCTTCTCATAGGGAGGGTAGTTAAGAAATACACCATGAAATATTTCAAAGTGGTAGCATACATACCCACTTGCATTAGTATCCACTTGAAAAGGATATTTCAAGTTAGATAATGCTAGAAATGGTTCTTGATTGATCTTCTACTTTAGCTCCTCAAAGTCCCTTTGTTGACCCTTCCCCCACTAGAAACTCTTTCCACTGGTTATTATGGCATGGAGTGGTGTTGCTTCCACTAGAAAAACCAATATGATTTTCCTTGGGAACTATACCACCCCAATTAAACTCATAACCATTGAAAAATTAATATGTGCCAACAATTTCATGATGGCCTCCATCTTGGTAGGATCTGTCCTAAGCTCTCCTCCTCCTATAACATACCCCACATACATTAAAAACTTTTGTGCATGCTCACACTTCTTGAGATTTGCTAGTAGTTGGTGCATATTTGATGTCTTTAGCACCTACATCAAATGTGAGATATGCTCCTCAGATGTAGCACTATGTACCAACACATCATCCAAATAGACAATAACGAATGAATCTACAATAGGGTGTAGTGTATAATTCATTAACCTCATAAATGTAGTTGGTTCATTATATATTCCAAATGGCATGACTAACCAATCATACAAACCTTGCCTAGGTTAGAAGGTTTTTTTCTAGGTATCTTATTCTCTGAGTCAAATGTAGTGATATCTAGACTTTAATTCCATCTTGGTGAAGTATTTCTCTTTCCACAACTAATCCAATAGATCATTATCCTGGGTAGGGGATATTACTCTTGAACATAATTTTTTTCAATTCCCTATAATTTGTATACATAAACCAAGTCCATCCTTCTTTGGCATAATGACGATGGGTTTCCCACATCATGATGTACTCTATCAAATGACACCCTATTTCAATAGTTGTTGCAATTGTTTCTTCACCTCAGATACTTCTATAATAGACTACATGTATTGGTCAATGCTTGGAATTATAGAGTAAGGGAATACCTAGATCTTGTGCTCCACTTCCCTCTTGGGTGGTAGCCCTTTAGGCTCCTAGAATACATACCTATATCCTTATAAAAACTCTTCCAATTATTGTTTTTATTTCTTAGTACACCCCTCCATGGTTTCCTTTCCTCTCACTGACTCTGTTATGAAACCAGCTCAAGAAAAGCTAGAAAAGATAGATCAACATCTTAGTATTCAGCCTCTTCGAGGGGACAACCTCCTTTACATTACATAAATGAAAAATTCTTGGATGATTCAAATGACAAAACCTCCTTTCTATATATAGGAGTCTAAGGAGTCACAATATAACCCATCCGATAACAATAATAATATAAAGCCACAAAAATAACAATAGAGGGATTCTATGGGGCACAGTAATAACAATATGGGGATTATAGGGGCACAAAAATATTAATAAGGGGTACAACTACAATAGTAATGGGGTAATCACTAGTATTATAGGGACCCAACATGCCCCTCTCCTTCAAAAAAGTGTTGTCCTCAACGCTTGAGAAGTTCTAGATGCTTCTGTATAAAATTCTCATCCTCCCATGTGGAATCTTCAGTGGATAAGTTCTTCCACTTGATAAGATACTCTGGAATTGATCGATTTCGTCGCTGTCGAGTTCTTGTTTCTGTGACTGCTTCCGGTTGCAATATAATTTTTCCTTCCTTGTCAAGTTCTGGAAATATTGTTTGAACTGGGAGCTTGTCGCCTATAACCTTCTTTAAACATGAAACATGGAAAACTGGGTGCAATTGAAAAGTTGCAGGAAGCTCCAATTTGTATGCCATAGAACCAATCGTTTGCAACACCTTGTATGGACCATAATACTTTGGTGATAATTTATTATCCTTCTTAGCTTGCTTGAGGGACATTTGCGTATATGGTTGTAGCTGTAGGAATACCCAATCACCTACATCAAAACTTCTTTCACTGTGATGTTGATCTTCCTGTTGTTTCATTCTATTATGTGCCAACATGAGGTTATCCTTTAAGAGTTGGAGGACTTGTTGTTGATGTTCGATGTGATGTTCCAATGCTTGAACCTTAGAATTTTCTCTTAAATATGATGTGATGGATGGTGGCTGATACCCATAAAGTGCCATAAATGGGATCATTTTTGTTGTTGTATGGAAGGAAGTGTTATACCACCATTCAGCCAGAGGCAACCATTTGACCCATTGTGTCTGTTTATCAGATACAAAGCACCGAAAATATCCTTTCCAAACATTTGTTTACTATCTCAGTTTGCCCATCAAATTGAGGATGATAAGATGAGCTATGAGCTAACTGAGTACCAGGACAAGAAAATAATTCTATCCAAAATTTCCAGTGAAAATGGGATCTCTGTCACTTACAATAATCTTTGGGTTTCCATGTAGCTTTTGAATTGTTTCCATAAATGCAGTAGAAACTGTACTGGCTTTTAATGGATGTGATAATGCACAAAAGTGTGCATACTTGGTAAGTCTATCAACTACCATCATGATGACACTCTTTCCCTTAGACTTGGGAAAACCTGTGATAAAATCAATCCATTGAAACCTCCTCCCAACGTTGGCTTGGAATGGATAAAAGTTGTAATAGACCTGGGGTCTTAATTGTTTCAAAATTATTTTGTTGGCAAACCAAACATTCCGCCACAAACTTTTGAATATCCGATTTAAGGCCATCCCAAAAAAAAATCTTCTTAACCCTGTGGTAAGTTTTTAAAAATCCTAAGTGCCCTCCTAAGGGAGAAGTGTGCAATTCCATAAGAATCTTTTGTTTTAGCTGGGAATTTTTACAGAGGTATAAGCGATCTTTGTACCATAACAAATCATTTTGCCAGCTAAATGTATCAGATGTACTGGAATCTTGTTGTAATTTTCGAATAAGTGCCCAAACTTCTTCATCATTCTTCCATTCCTCCCTTGCTTCGTTATCCAATCTGGTTGGATAATAGAAATGGCACACAACAATGCTTCCACATCCTCATCCTTTCTTGAGAGTGCATCTGCCACCACATTTTGCTTCCCTTTTTTGTAGATGATTTCAAAGTCATAACCCAACATCTTTGGACCCACTTTTGTTGCTCTTCAGAGGATAATCTTTGTTCTAAAAATTATTTAAGGCTATCATGATCCGTTTTTACCTTGAAGTGTCTTCCCATTAGATAGGGTCACCATTTCTTAAGTTCATGGAGTATTGCCAACATT